>LJSK01000059.1:80251-90345 GCA_001299535.1 Leptomonas seymouri
CCCCCCCCCCCCCCCACCACCACTTGTGCTCTCTGCATAGGTGCTGCGCGCAAGGCAACTTGACCTGACAGAGGATGCTGTTGTATGAAGTGCACACGACCGCTTTGCTGCTTGGGACATCCTGTAGAGTAGGCGACGCCTGAGTGTGAGCTGTACCCCGGCCTAAGGCACACGTAGCAATTTTTGCTGCTGATGTTGGAGGGCCTTACTCCCCCTCCCCCTCCCGGCGATGGCCTCTCTGCCGTTGGGTACTCTTCCTTCTGCTTCGGGGGGTGGGGCGGCGCACCCCTATACGCAATCCTCCACACCACCAGCTGCTATTCACTCTCTCTCTTTCATTCTCGTCTATTCCTCATCGTTCGTGTTCGCTCCGCGAGCCACAACACTGCCCTGTAGCTCGTGTACCGTTGCCTTCCTCCCTCCTTTCTTTCAATCTCCGTGTAGAGTACGCTCAAGGAGGTGAACCGGCGCGTGGGGGCGAGAGCCATTTTCGTTTTCTCTTTTGCCCTCTCTGTTAACGAGTCGGCGGTCGGCAACGCAATACAGTGAACAAAGGAGGGGAAAGAGCAGCGCCGGTGCACAGGTGAGAGCGAGCGATTGCTGGACTGGCGGTCGCCCTCGTAGTCGCGTAGAATCTTTCACAGGTGCTTGCTGAAGCACGCAGAGCCGCTGGCGTGAGGCACCACGAACAAGCGAAGGGTTTCCTACGATTTCCTTTTGCGTGCTCCGCGCGCCACTTGCTTCTCCTTAATTTTCCCTTTCGTGCTTTGATAATGAGCTCTCCGCCCAGCACGCACCCATCTCGTACCTCACATCAGCTCGCCTCCAACAACGCTGGCGCCGAGACTGCGTGCAGTGCGTCTCGCAAGAGTTCCCGCCGCGGTGACGGCGAGGAGGATGCGCCCACCGCAGCTCACCCCGGCTCGTCCTCCTTTCTTAAGCCGTCCCCGCCCCTCGATGGATGGCGGCATGCGACTGGGGTGAGCCCAGCCCCTCCGGTGCAGATGCTTACGGGCGACTACGCCGGCTGGGGTGCCTCACTCGCTCCAAGAGGGTACACAGCGGCCTGCCATGGAGCGACGCAGGAGGCGTTGCACACACATTCCCTGACTCGCCCACGGGATGACACAGTAGCACCAGCTGAGGTGCGGCCCTCACATTCATCGTCTTCATATCCACCGCCACTGCCGCAAGTGCACTCCCATCGCCGGAAGAGGCTCCGTACGGAGCAGGTCAGCTTCACTTCGCTCTACAAGGAGGTCTTCATCTACCTCGACGCCGTCGCGGCAACGCAGCAGGACCACCAGCTGGAGATGACGCACTCGCAGGGTGGAGCAGAGGAGGACGTGCAGGCAGAGAGGGAGCGGAGTCGTAGCAGCACCCACCGTACCCACCATAGGACTTCCGCTCACAGCTGCTCTGCCTCAACGCTGTCACCCCCCCACTTTTCGCCCTTTTCGTCACCCGCTTTTGCTTTCGCATCGGCTCCGGGGCACACCCCAACGGGCGCATCGTCCGTCATTGGCCCCGGCGACGTTGGCGGCGGCCCCGCAACGCCACCCACCACCGCGCTGCACATGTCTGTTGATGCCGCCGTGGAGGACACGCTGCGGGTGCTGCGGGCCTGCTGGGAGTACCGCGGTGTACCGCACGATGCCTTTGAACCTGTGCGCCTGCTGTCGCCGATCACTGTCCATCTCTTGACCACCTATGGCCACCACACGATCACCAACAACGGCGAGTACGTGGTCCTGCGTGGTGGGGCGGAGCAGCTGCCCTGGGTGGGCTGCCTGAGCGGGATCCTGGAATCGTACGTGTATGGACAACATCAGCAGAGCCGTCACCTATACAACGATGATGGCTATCACTGCGGTGCCGGTGGGCCTGCAGATGCGGCGAAGGCTGAGGCTACCGCCAGCCCGGTGCAGGCATACTCGCACCGCACCGACTGCATGATCTCTCGTGTGCTCCTGCTGAACTGCCACAGTTTCGGGTGGCTCGACCACGTCGGGTCAGACGAGTACGAGCGGAGTCACCGCCGCCTCTACCAGGCACGGGAGGCTCTGGTCAGCCTGCTTGAGGATGAGCGCTACGCCGCGCTCGGATGGCCCGCGCCATGCCCGTTGTGCTCTACGGCGATGGCTGGCGGCGACGCGAGCACGTCAGTGCTGCTGGGCGACACTATCGTGATGGAGGGCGGTGCCCCGTCGCTTGGTCTGGCGTCGACGCGCAACACCTTCACCGCCCACTACCAGTACGGCCGGGGAATTGCTTGCTGTGTGCCGGAGCAGCGACGACCTGCATCACGTAAGCAGAGTACGCCGACTAACGATCAGCAGAGGGGCAGCAGCCGTATCGGTGGTGGCGGTGATGGGCCTCGGGAGGAGGCCGCTCAGTCCGGCCTGTGCGCGATGCATCGGTTGTCTGTTGCTGAGGCGAGGCGACGTGGCAGCCCTGCGCTGTCCGCCCAGCAGTCACCCAACATCTATCAAGTAGAGGAAGAGGGCCCCCCGCATCGCAGCAGCGGCAACAACGGCGTTTCTCGCATGCCGCACGTACCTCCTCCGTCCGCCTGCTTCCACCTCTCCAGCTCTCCATTCGATGTCTCTCACTTCCCGCCTGTGTGCTGTGGAACGTGCAGGGCAGCGGGGGTGCTGGGCCAGGCAGTGCTGCTGGGCCCAACGGGGCCGCTGATCATACAACTGCAGTTTGAGGAGCGCGAGTGGCTGGAGGCTGCTGCCCCGCTGATGGGCGTGGCGGGCGGTGGTATGGGTGGTGGGCTCTTCGATGCCCCGGTATCGCGCGGGGGCCTGACGTTGGCCGAGACCACCGCCGTCTGTCCGGCGCCGCTCGTCAACACCACGTCTCTCCGCTCCGACCCGGCAGGGGCTCTGGCGGCGGTTTTGTATGCGCAGATGCAGGGGTACGGCACGACCGGGCTGGCGCAGACCCCCTGCTCAACTTCTACGGTGGGGGGTAGCGGCAGCCGCAGCAGTGTGCCGGCCTTTTCGTTTCCCCCACCACCGCTGACGACCATCCCTAGCGGTGGGACGGTGTCGCTGGCGGAGTTCGTGGAGTGGCTCGTGCGGCTGCTCCACGCCCCACCGCCGTCCCTTGTGGTCGAGTGGCACTCCTGCGCCCCCACCCCCTCGGTGTGTGGTGCCACACCGGGAGAGGGCTGCCGCGGAGGCTACACGGAGAGCAGTGGTGACCGGCGGACTCACTCCTCCTCACCCGGCGTGGACGCCAGTTCATCGGCCCCTCTAACCCCGTGCGGCTCTCCAACGACTGCGACGCAACCACGGCAGCCGGGCCCTTCCTCTGCGGCCCCTGTCCCCCACCCGGCATACGCGAATACCGCTCCAGCTGCCCACGGTGCCGCGCGGAACATTCAGTCGTCGTCTGCCTCTCCCACAGACCCGCTGTGCCAGCATCAGCCATTCCGCTTCCTGCACTCAGACAACAACAACAACAGTAGTGGCAGCCCCTCTCCACCTCTGCCGTTGGTTCCTCTGGGCATGTCCGTCCACCCTCGGCTCCCCATTGTTCCGCAGCTACTGGAGACGTACGCGGATGTAATGAAGAGCCTCGCATCTACGAACACGGCGAGTCTGCGTGCTGCGGCCGCCGCTGAAACGTCAGGCCCTTCAACGGACGTATCCCGCACCTTCCCGTCGACCCTGAGCACGCACCACGATCTGCATTCGATGCTCTCGCGAGCGTCGATGCAGGTGATGGAGCAGGATCAGGTGCTACTGGAATGGGTGCTGGCCATCCAGGACACACTGCGGCCCTGCGAGGCCACTGCTTACTTTGACGGTGTGGAGCGTCCGCTGGTGCTGGCGAAGGCTCTGGAGGTGGTGACGGAGGGTGAACGCTACGTGAATGCGAGCTCAGTGGTGACCTCCCTGCAGTTCCGTCCGCGTCTCGTTGGCCTTTGAGATCGTGACGGCTCGGCGGAGTGTGCGTGTGGCCATTCCTTTGTGCGGTGACGGAGAGTGAAGTTGGGGGTAGGACTCTGCTCTTGTCTATTTGCCGATGACCCCTGCGTCTTACCGCGGGGCCTTGTGCGCGCGGCTGCTTTCACTTTGGCTTCAGTAATGATGCCTTCACGCTCAAGCCGAGCAGAAAGGTGGGCGAACGCGTCACCGCAGGAACCGGAAGACAGCACGCATGCAGTACCGGTGTGCACCCGTCGCTAGCGGAGAGGCAGATGCAATCAGCCGTCGTCTTGCCCGTTAAGCCCCACTTTTCTCATCTCCTAATGATGCGCTTTGGCTAAATGCCGTTGTAGCACCTGGCGGCTGCCACACTGCAATTCGGGCTGGCGACGAAGATGTTTGTCTCCATACTGTTCTTTATAAAATACTATACAATGCCATAACATGGAAGGGGTGGGGCGAGTGGGAGGCGGACGGCATCGTCCACTGTCAGCGCTTTGTGCCCTCTCGTAGTACATTTCCCATCTTTTGTTTACTGCGCGTTCGACAGCGCACGACGCACCCCCCACAGCACACACACTGTACCGCAAACACTTCGTCTTCGCTCTTTGTCTATCTCTCTCTTTCTCTCTTCACCCCCTTGCCCCCCCCCCTCCACACGCCGAGAGAGACAAATACAGAGACAGAGATAAGCGCTCATTGCCGCTGCTGACTTCTTCTTCTGCCTATTTCCTCAGAGACAGCACGACTCCTTGTGGTGTGTCGCTTCTGCTTCACTGCGCCAGCAATTAGAGTCGGCAACGCGTTTCTCTGTAGTTTGTTGTTGCTGATCATTTTTTTTTTTCTTGTTTCTCTTCCTTGTTTCTTCTTTTCCCTTTTTTTAAAAAAAGAAAGGGGGAGGGGGTGCGCGACAGCCGTTCACGCCCAGCACCGGCACCCGATTCTTTCATTAGTACTGTTCTTTTACAGAAACACATACATATACATATATACATATATACATCTTTATCTATAGAGGTCCTCATCTATATATGTAAAACTATACGTCTATAGAAGTATATATATATATATATATATATATATGTTTCTGTGTGTGTGTGTGTGCATATGTGTATGTTATCAAAACTTCTAATCTTTTTTTACGTGGCTTGATTTTTTCTTCATTCATAGAGCGAGGACATCTGCGCAGAAGGCACCCACACATCGTCGTACAACCAAGTGGTAGCAGGAAATGGCATCACTTAGGCGGAAGCTGCACGGGTCTAACGCCCAGCTGTGGGGCTCATCTACGACCTCCACGTTCTCCTCACCCTCCAGCGCCAACACGTTTTTGATTGAGGTTATCGCCTTCGGCGAGGTGTACGCCGTGCCAGTCACGAAGACCACCCCTGCCACTGTTGTGTTGCGCTACGTGATGGAGGCCGCAGTATCTAAAAAGGATGCCGCAGAGATGGGCAACGTAGAGGCAACGCTCTACTACCGAGAGAAGGCACTGCCTCTGGACACGGTGATGGGCAGGCTGCCAAAGCGGGCAGTGCTGCATCTACACTCCAGTCTGTCAGCGACTTCCTCAGTTGTGCGAGGCCAGCACCAGAGTGCCATCTCCACACTGCCGCCGGATCGCCAGCGTTACTCTCTCACAACTGTCACGATGCAGCCGGTGCTGAAGGGGGGCAGCGGCGCTCGGGGAGGATCACTCTCAACCGCTGGTGGGCTGTCCTCCGAGGGCTGCAGGAGCCCCAGCGCGGAGGGTAGTGGCTGTCCTGCAGAGCCTCTCTCTGTCTCCCCTTCTGTGTACGATGCAGGAATGGGTGGACTGATGGCTGCTACCCCAGGCTCCGCACCCATGGTGATGCTCTCTCCCATGTTGGTGCCCATGGTTCCCACCACCGTGAGCGGCGGCTACGCGGCAGCCCCGGGAGCCATGGGCCCCTACTACTACTGCAGGCCGGTGGGGCATGCGGGGAGTGGCATCCGCATGTTGGGCTCGCAGGGCCGCGTGGTATCTGCTTCGTCGCTCTCCGCCTACCGCCGCCGCGAGGATGCCGTGGAGTTCGCCAACAGCTACCACTTTCCTATGGACGCGAATCCACCGGATGTGAATACTACTGCTGTTCCAGGCGCGGACACGTTGTCGCCGCTGCCCTCCCTCCCCGGCACCCACGCTGCCGACGCCGCACGCCTCGTGGGTGCCCCTAAAAGCACTCTTTACATCGTCGTCTATCTGCGCCTGCCACGTGACCTGGCGGCAGCACACTTCTCTGCAACGGCGCTAAGCGCGGATCGAAGCGTAGAGATGGAGGAGGTGGGATCCGATGAGGTGCTACCGGAGGCGCTGCTCAACGAGACGCTTTCTACAGTGGTGACGAACAAGTCGCAGTTCCCGCAGGCGTACTCGTATCGCCGCCTGCGGGTGCGAAGAGACTTTCCGGTGGGCACTTTGCGTGAGCTTTGCGCGGTGGAGTTGCACCACCCGCTGTATGTGGCTCACAAGGAGGTCACAGACGAGGGGAAGAGCTTCGCAGAGTTGGAGGTGCCCGCCAACGCCGTTTTCTACTTTAAGACGGCGCCATCAAAGGAGGGAGGCTTAGACAAGAAGACACGTGCACTGACTCGGGAGAGACTGAAGGAGCACCTCGAGGCTGCTGCTGCTGCTGCCCACGATGAAACACGGTTGAGCTCACCAGCTGTCAGCCCTTCGAACATTAAGCGTGCGCGCCCTTCTCTCGACCGCTCGCTGGTGTCACCCACGACGCCGGCGCTGTTGACCGCAGAGCTTCGTTGTGAACCAACAGATCAGCATCGACGCAGCAACAATAGCGCCACCATCATCACGAGCCGCCAACACGTCCATGAGTGCATTGA
Source organism: Leptomonas seymouri (assembly GCA_001299535.1). NCBI lineage: Eukaryota > Euglenozoa > Kinetoplastea > Trypanosomatida > Trypanosomatidae > Leptomonas > Leptomonas seymouri. Next base: position 87,058 of record LJSK01000059.1, read on the forward strand.
TGTCTTCAACGAAGGCGTTGTGCAAAGCCGGGACTGCTGTGAAGAGACAGTGGAGACAGATATGACGTCAAAGGCGAAGCAGCGCCGCGCGTCGCCAGACCAGCACGCAAGAGAGAGTGAAGAACAGATCATCACCTCTGCTGTGGCGGCAGAGCAGGCGCACCACTCTGCCGAACTCGTCGTACAACAGGCAGGGGCAGAGGCAGAGAAAGCAGTTGGAGTGGAGCAGCAACAGACCGACCGCCTCCGTTCCTCGTCGCCCACCCAACATACTGCCGGCCAGCCCTCTGTGCATCCCATCGCGAAGGAGCAGTGTGTGGAGGTAGACGCTGTGCCCGAGACGCACTCGGAAGCGCCTGCCGTCCCTGTTCACATCACTCGCGGCGGAGCACAAACGAGTGAGCGGCAGGTCTCGCCAGATCCGAAGCCGCAGCCGCTCTCTGCCACCGCCGTGGTCATTCCTGACAGCGAAAAAGCCAAGGCGAAGGCGCTGGGGGACAATAAAAAAGTGTTTCGCTGGCTGTGGCGGTCGTCCTTGAAGTCCAGCAATGCAGATCAGCAGCCGCCGCCGCCGCCGCGCGGGGCTGAGTCTCGCACGTTGTCTGCCGCGTTGTCGCAGCAGCGCCGGATGCATCCAGTGAACCTGCCCGGCGTGGCGAACGCCCAAAGGAAGGAAACATTGAGCACCGCGAGAATGCCAGCGGTTGCAGATGCTGCTCATTCTGTCTCTCCCTCTCCCGAACCAGAAACCCCGAAGATGACCGCCAATGACTCCCCCCGCGCCTCCCTGCTGGAAAACGTCTGTAAAAAATCTTCTGCTACTGCTGCAACGGATGCTCCTCTAAGCAGCAGGCCAGAAAAGCAGCAGTCTAGCGTGAAGAAGATGGTGCCGTCAGAGACGCCCGCTCCTCTCTCACCCGAGCAGCGCACCCGCTCTGCTTCTGCTGCATCGCAGGGCCGCTTGAGCAGGACATCGAGTATCGTGTCGTCTTTGAAGGCGTCCCTTCAGCGGCTGACGAAGCGCAAGACGAAGGACGAGGCTTCGAAACGAAGAGCTAAAGCGTCCTACCATTCCAAACCTGCTGATGGGCAGCAGGCGCCGACCGCCGCTTCCGAAGAAGTGCTCAGTGCAATGCAGCTGAAGTCGGAGCGGGTGAGTCACAGAAGAGCGAAGCTGGCCGCCGCCACCTCTGCTGCTGCCTTTGCAGACACCACTACCGAACGCACCATCTCTGCGGCAGCCTCTGCGAACACCAAGAAGGGACAGCCGTCTGCGAGCGCGAGCGATCGCACCACCACCGCCGCCGCCGCCGAAACCGTGAATACGGCGGCTGTCTTACGTGCGAAGAATAAGCTGCGGAGAAGCAATGGTGCCACGCCCGTCTCCTCGGCGCCTTCGCTGTCTTACAGCGAGCGCCGTCGTCTCTCCACAGATGCGGTGCCTCGCCAGCCCGTCGCCTTCTTGGGCTCTGACCCAGCGCAGCAGCAACGGCAGCTTCAGCAGGCGATCACGGCGGTGACTACCAGACCCGGTGCGTCGCACACGGCGGGTGCGCTGGGGGAGATGAGCACCACCCTCGGCCCGGCGGTGCTGAGCACCACCCGCATCCCCTCGCCGCGCGACTCGCTCTCTCCGGTGTCTATTCTCGTCTCTCCTTCGCTGGAGCAGCGCAGACGCAACGGCAGCGCTGATAGGACAAGCATGACGGAGACCAGCGCGAGCGCTAGCAGACGGAGCTTGGCTGGTGCCACACCCGGGCCACGCGCCGGCACACCTGACTACAGCGTAGAGAGCACCGGGAGCCTCAACCGTCTGCGCATTACGATTAAAGACCCGGAGGACCCTACGCGCTTCCACTACGGTGTCCCAGTGGAGCCGGATTGCCCAGTTGCGGCCCTGCGGGAATGGATTACGGCGATGCAGCAACCCGCCGCGGTGACAGGCAAGACGCCGCCGGGTCTGCGCGATGTGGATTGCTACGGTGTGTTTGTGGGTGACACGTATCTTCTTGATGAGGGCACCCTGACGTTTGGCGAGGTGACGCGCGGCCGCAACGATGCCGTCTTCTCCATTCGCCGACGTCTGTAAGGCGGCGCGCGTTCCAAAAAAAAAAAGAAAAGAATCGAAAAGCGAAGCACGTTTGGCGAGACCGAGCGATCGTTGAATGCTTCTCAGATTCCTTCTCCCTTCCCGTTCTTGGTTTCGTCCTCGTGGCTTTCTATGCCTATTCCCCCACTTTCTCTTTCATTCTCCCGACGCGTCGTCCATCGCTTCTGTGCGCGCAGATCGACGGAAGGGGCCCCATCGTGACCACGAAGAGCCCTCAGCGCCTGCAGCACGCCTGCCCGAGTGATGTGGGGCCCTTTTCTTTTTTGTTTCTCGTTTGACATCTCAGCCTGCACTGCGCACATTCTTCTTTCCTTTTCTCTCCCTGCGGACCGGTGCGCGTCTGTCGGTGTGTACTTGTGAATATGAGACCATCCGCAGCAGTGACTTCTTCTTCGTTTCTTTTTTTTTTGTTTTCAATTAGACTGATCCTTGTTTCTACGAATACCATGCTGGGTGGCCTGCAAGGGTGGGGGGAGGGAGGGAGTCGGCGTCCACGAAGCGCTTTTCAAGCGGCCGATTCCTTTCCTGCAAACGCAACAGTTTAGGGTTAATGGCAACGAGTAAATCGCTTCTGCAGTCGATGATATAAAAAAGAAGTGAGAGGGGTGAGCGGCTGCTAGGAAGTGTGAGCCAGAAAAGCCAGAGGCTTCCTTTCAGCTTCATCCCCTTGTGTTTCCCTACCGCCTTGAGCCTCTCCCCTCGCTCGCTTTGCAGCCCTCAACTGCGCTGTTGCAGAGCGGGTGTGTAGCTGGACATGCTCACACATCTGCATCTTTCTCTTGATCGAGTGGACGCCAGCAGCTTTGTGTTCTTTGCCATTTAGACCTTATGCCGCCTAAAGTTTTTTTTTTTTTTACGGTTGGCGAACAAACGTAAACGTGATAGCAGCTGCAGGCGTGCAGAGAGGGGGACTTACCGCTTGGTTCTGAGCGCTGCGCACGCCCCTTTGCAGCACGTTGCTCATCGATGCCGTTGAAACTGCACGATGGCTTCGGTGCAGCCAATGCCGACTCAAGGGCGCGGCTTCCTTTTCATTTCTTTTCGATTGCCACTTACATGCATTTCAGATGGGCCGATCGAACTTCTCTCTGTGTATTCTCCTGACAGGTGATTACAATGCCGTGGGGCTGGGGTGGTGAGCGCTGCTGTGGGTTTCCGCTGTTGCCCCCCCCCCCCCC
>LJSK01000060.1:0-59329 GCA_001299535.1 Leptomonas seymouri
GGGGGGGGACGAAGGCCGTAAAGACGGCTGCAGCTGCGTCGGCTCGTGCGCACCACCAATGCGGACACCAACCTACCTCGCGTGGACGCGTGTGTACGCGGCAAGATACGTCGATGTGCACCTGTTGAACGGCATACCAGTATAGCGAGAGAAACAGAGAGAAATACAAATTCAGAGGCGGTGACAGTTTAAAAGGAAAGCAGGCCTCCGCTCAGCAGCGTGCCTAAGATGTCAACGTGTTCAGCATGCCCATCCGTATCGATATTACGTGTATCCCATTTCGATCACCTTTACTGAAAGAGGGGGTAAAGGCGGCTGGATGTTGTCATCCGAGTCCACTTCTCATTGCATTACAAAGAACTTAAGCGTTACGATTAGAAATTTAAAAAGCGAGGGCAACGTCGAAACGCCTACTTGAAAAATGGTTGAGGGGGGAGAAGAAGGGCGTGTCCCTCTTCTACACACAGCCCGGCGGGTGCTCCGGCCTTCCGCAGCATAGAACGGGGCACAAGTGCATGTATCCATAATGCCGCCGTGAAGCAAGCGTGGAGAAGAGCAGGAGATAGGCCGTATCCTCGTGCCCGGACCACCCTACCACACACACACACACACACACACACACACACACGCACGCACAGTCCCTCACCACCTAAAGCACCTCATCAGCATCGTCGTCGTAGTCGTTGTACGGGTTGCTGTTCGCGCTACCATCCGCATCGAGCCCGCCACGCTTCCAGCGCTTCTTTGCTTGTCGCCCCTCAATGATTCCCATGTGAAGATGGAAGGTGGGCAGCCCGTCCAGGGTGACGCCGTGCGCCGCGGCTGACACGAGTTGCGCCTGTGCAGCGTCTTCCTCGGCGCTGCAAGCTGGTTGAGCACGGTAAGCGTCATCACTACGCAAGAAGAGCTCATCCACCGCAGGCGGATAAGTGTAGTACGGGATGCGGCCGTCATTCCAATCCGTCAAGATCATCCGCGCTGTCGCCTCCTCGTCCACCTGACCGCCACGCGTCAACCGCCCGCGTCGCATGCCCACTTGCTGAATAAAATCCATCACGTCGTTCTCGCGAAACTGGCCAATGCCATAAAAGAGAGCCAGTGGGTGCAGCCCACTAGCCCGCAGCGCCTGGTGAGCAGCAACATCCGCGTTGTCGCGGTCGTCCGCCGGCTCTACGGCGGTGCATCGCTGCAGCAGGCGCTGTACCGGCAAGAATGGATTCACGAGATCGCCCACCTTAATTGCGTTACGCAGCACCACATCGCCGTTGTCCTCGCCAGGTGTCACGACACCAGGGCAGTCCATCACACGAATATCGGAGCGAAGCTCCACTTCGGTGTTGCCGGTGGTGAAACCGGGCATGTTGCCCACGCCCACCACCTGCTTGCGCTTGAGAGCATTAATAATGGAGCTCTTGCCGACGTTGGGGTATCCGATCACACCCACGACGATGGCCTTGCGATCGCCCGTCTCGTCACTGCGCGCAAGCGAGCGCAGTCTTCTGAACATGTTCGAGATGTAGGTCTGCCCCACGGATCCCTTCGCTGTAGCCGCGAAGGGAATGCACACGAGATGCTCCTGCACCTCGAAATAGTGGATCCACGCGTCGACGACCTCCTTCGACGGTAGCAAGTCCACCTTGTTCAGCACCACAACAATCTTCTTCTTCTCTTCGCCGTAGGTGGAACGAATGCTCTTCTCTAGCTGCGTGAGACGGCAGCCAAGCGGGTCACGGGCGTCCAGCACCTGCAGTAGCACATCGCAGCTCTCAACGACGCGGCGGAACTCTTTGAAGAAGCGCTGCAGCGAGCGATCCTGCCCGCGGCGGTCCACGTCCTCCTCCCACTTGTCATCCTCCTCGGCGGCGCCATCGCCTCCGCCATAGAGCTTTCCAGGTGCCTCGTAGTCATGCACCTTCTCCGAGGTACGCAGGGCGAGGGTGAGCATCTCGCGTCTACGATCCGCTAGGGTAGAGGAAGGGGCCTCGCTGCTGAGTGTATGCTGCAGCACCTTATTCTGGATCTGAGGATTTCCCTTGCCGAGGGCCATGCCGCCACGAACAAGACCGGCGAGCCGCATTCCACCACCGCTATTGATGCTGCCGCCTGTGCTCGACCCGGCGCCCTGTGCATCCGCACTGTTGCCGTGCATGGACGGGATGCTTAGCACGCTGTGTGTGCGCCCCCTGGCTGTCTGGGAGAGGCGCTGCTTGACGTCCTTCAGGTCCGGCACGCCGAGATCCTTCTTGAATGCTTTGCGCTGGTGCTGCTCGCGGTTGCCACGGGCGTGTGCGCCGCCACCGCCTTTGCCACTCTTCTTCGAGTGGCCGCCCATAGTGCGTGATGGCTGCCGAAGTGGTCACAGAGACAAATGAAGAGCAGCCTATGGGAAGTGCTTCTGTCCAGCACCGTACGAGAGAAGCAAAGATCAGCACGCAGGTAGGTGTGAAGCGCGTAGAAAGCAGATGCAGAAGCATCGCGGAGAAGAAATTTAAAGAAAATGGGGGAGAGAGGGACGACGGTGGAGCATAAAAATGGTGGGTTCACGCATCATGTGTCTCACTCTTGGCCCACCACCGCGGAAGAGCAACCACTAATGCGATAACGACTGGTACGGTAACAGCGTCAACGCCTCGAGGATACGAGAAAGGAAAGACGAACCAAAACAATATCTTCCATCCCACATACACACACACGCACATGCACCGTACTTATCTATAGCAAACTGGCAAAGCGCTGCTTCGCAGCAGTGATGTTTACTGCTCTTTAGACATGTGAAGGCGGCACGGCTGAAGGGAAACGAAGAAACAGCAAAGCTTCGCGTCATCGCTGCTACGGATGTGGCTGCGTCGATCCCCCTATTTGCTCAATCTGCTTCCTTCTTCTTTCATGGCCTTCTCGGAGAGACTTTAGTTAACAGCGACAAAAAACGAGCACAACAACGTGCGGGCCTGACCCGCAAGGGCTGCCCTTCGCCCTTGTGCTTCGTAGGTGCCACTTTAAGAGGTTGCCCAACGTGCGTGTCCCAACTCCTTCACGCATGTGCAGAGTTCTGACAAAGAGAAAAGACAATGGGAGGGGCACGATGACATGAAGCCCCTTCTGCTACCCCCTGCCCTCCGGCTGATCTGAGGCAAAACAACAACAAGTAAATAATCATCACCATCAACGTTGGCACCCGCGGCTCTCTGTTAGCAATGAAACAATTCAGCCTTGCACCGACTGCGCGCACTCGGGCAACTCGCAACACAACACATCAATGGAAGTGTGAAGAATTAGGTATTCGGAGTAGTAACGATGGGCACCATGAAAGAAAAGAACCGTTAACTCAAGGAAACCCGCGAAACAAAAAAAAAACGACAAAGGATCAAAAAAGAAGATAAAAAAATGCAGTGCTGCGCAGGAACGGAGTCGTGTCGCAGCATCCGGGTGCAGGCACACCAGCACCCCCTCCGCTACTTGTCGGCGGTCGGCTCAGGCACCTTCTCCACCATGCGAGACATAATGGTGTTCAGTCGCGAGACGATGCTGCGCGCGTCCTCCAGCAGACCAGCCGCAATCACGGCGTTGTCGAAGACCTGTTCCACCAGCAGGCCTGCGGTCTCCACCTCCTCACCCACCTCGGACTGAGACAGCGTATAGAGTTTGCGGATGAGGGGGTGCTGTGGGTTGAACTGCAGATTGTACTTCGGCGGCGGGCCGGCGGCCTGGCCCGTCATGCGGTAGATCTTGCGCATCTGCGCTGACTCATGATCCGCCAGCACGGCCGGGCTGTCACGCAGGCGGTTAGTTGCCTTCACGACACCGACGCGGCCGACCAGTCGCTTCGACATGAAGTCAGCCAATGCCTTCACCTGTACGTCGCTCAGCTGCTTCTTGACCGAAACGTCCTCCTCCTTGTCGCCCTCCAACTTCTTCTTGTGCTGCACGTAGCCGTCTATGCTCGCGTCGAACATCTCAATGTTCTGCAGCTTGTGCTTCGCATAGGTGTCGAGGTGCTGCATCACAAAGTCGTCGATGGGCTCGGTGCAGATGAGCACCTCCAGGCCATGCTCCTTGAACTGCTCGTAATAGGGGGATTGCATCGCCATCTCCTTGCTGGGCGAGTTCAGGTAGTAGATGTGCGACTGGTTTGGCTGCATGCGGTCGCGGTAGTTGTCAAGCGACACGTAGGGGTAATCGATGTCCGACTTGGTCGTCTCAAAGCGCATCAGCTTCGCGAGATCCATCTTGTGGACCTGGTCGGTGCAAATGCCCTCCTTGAGAAAGGGGCCGTACTCCTGAATGAAGCGCTCGTACTTGCTGCGGTCACGCTTGCTCTCCTCCTCGAACCAGCGGATGATGCGCTTCGTGAGGATGGTGCTGAGACGACGCATCATGCCGCCGTCCTGCGTGTGCTCGCGCGACACGTTCAACGGGATCGAATCGCAATCCACAGCACCCTTTATAAAGCGCAGCCAATCCGGCAGGATGCCCTTCGCCTTCGACTGGATCAGCACGCGGCGGGAGTAGAGGCTCACACCGCTCTCCATGCGGCCACCGCCATACTTCTCCGTATGCGACTGCGGCACGTACAGCAGCGCGCGCACGTTCATCGGCGCGTCGATGGAGTAGTGCAGGCGGAACATCGGGCTGTCGTAAGAGCCGGAGATGAACTTGTAGAAGTCGATGTGCTCCTCGTTCGTGACTTCGTTCTTGTCCTTCATCCAGAGGGCCTCAACGGTGTTCACCTTGCCGCCGTTCAGCGTGATCTCGTAGGAGACGAAGTTGCTGTACTTCTTGAGCACACGCTCCACCACCTGCGGTGTGCAGAAGGACAGCTCCGTGTCCTTCACGTCCAGCACGATCTTCGTGCCCTTCTCCACGCCCTCGCACTCGGTGATCTTGAAGGTGCCAGTGCCGTCCGACTCCCACAGATAGCCCTTCGACCCCTTCTTGGCGCTGCGGCTGTACACCTTCACCGTCTTCGCCACCATGAAGGTCGCGTAGAAGCCTACACCGAACTGGCCGATGATCTTCTCCGCGGCGGACTGGCCGCTGCTCTGCAGCTCACGCACAAAAGCCTTCGAGCCAGACCCCGCGATCGTGCCTAAATTCTCTGCAAGTTCCTCCTTCGTCATACCGATGCCGGTATCGCGAATGATGAAGCGGCTTTTGCTCTGGTTGCAGGAGAGGGCAATGAGCGGGGCCTCATCGTCGCTTTCACGCGCGTACTCGGGGTTGCTGAGCTCCAGCAGATGACGCTTCTCGAGGGCATCGCTGGCGTTGGAGACCAACTCGCGAATGAAGACCTCCTTGTCGCTGTAGAGGCTGCAAGCGACGATGTCAAGCAGCTGGCGCGTCTCCGTCTTGAAGCCCATCTCCTCCGCCTCGCCGACCGTCTTCTCCGAGCCGGTTGAGGCTCCTTTAGGCGCGTCCGCCTCGTTGCCCTTGGGGTCAACACTCTCGGGCACCGGCTCCACAATAACGTCCTCGTCCATCTCCGCCGCCGGCACCTTCAGTTTTGCCTCCTCCTCCGCAGCTGCAGCCGCTGCAGTTGCCGTCGACGCAGGCTTCTCCATCGAGCAGAAGCGGCAGGCGGTATTGAGAGCAGCAAAGGACGCCGCCCCCGTCGTTAGCACGGCGCGTTGCACCGCGGAAGGGGACGCGCACTTGCCCACCACGGTGGGGAAGAGAACCTTCGACCCAGCTGCGGCCGATGCCACAGTGGCCTTCTGAAGTGCGCGACGCATTTCCCTTCCTTTTACGTTCGTCTCTCAACAAGATTAGAAATAGGTGATCAAATATAGTTAGAATGGAAAACAAATCTCTGTGATTGAAGTTCGAGGTGGCGCTCTCTGCAATTCGTTTTGCGCAGCCAAGGTCAACGTGCGTCGATTGGACGTGGATGTCATGAAACGAAAACAACAACAACAACAACAACAACAGAGAAGAAGCGTGGGAAGAGATGTCAGAAGAGGTGAAGCCCCAAGACACGCCGAGGCACTTTTCTTGTTGTTTTCATTCTTTTGGCAGCATAAAGGTGGTGGAACGCGTTTCATTTCATTTAATTTCATAGTTCGTGCGCACCACCCCGAGGGTGTTACGCAGCTCTTCATCACCGTCCTCGGTACGAGGCGCTGTGTCGGTAGCACAAACGCCCCCGTCTGTCTCTACAGCGAAGAAGTGAGCGTACCGTTAAGCCTGGGGGGTATAAGGACTCTAGCAACTTTGACGAGCAAGCAGGCGACTGGCTCCACCCAGACGATCGAATCCCCCTGCCCAGACTTCTGTTACACAGGAGAAGCCATGTTTTTCCACTTTCCTTTCGCCGCGCCAAAAGAAAGAAACACAAGGAGATACAAGACAACGTAGGAGCATGCCACGTTCAGCCAGCACAAGTGAACGCGCGATGGCCCCAACATCACATAAGATGTAAAAAGAAAGAAGGAGGGGCTAAAGCATAAGCTCCCTCTCCCACCCCGCGCAACTCCATCTCTCGCGTACATCACTGCAGCACCGCGAGTCAGGGATGCCGATGTACGCGAGCGCACCAAGTCGCCAACCAATAATAACAGTAAGCATAAACAAATAAGCACAAGGATGCCCTCTGAAACACTACGGCGCAACAGCGCAGTTGTCACTTCGTTGGATGCCTCAACGCGGCACCAGGAAAGACTGGGTAGTGCAAAGGAGGAGGCATGTTGGTACGACTAAACGCAGTGCGTTGTGACTCGGGCTGAGGATGTTGCTGAAGCGGCTGTGCAGGCGCTGATGGAGGGTTGGAGGGGCCGTGGGCACTTGCTAAAGGCGTATTTGATGCCGCCGGTGGCTCCGTGTGCGGTGAGATGATCAAAGGGACTGCTTCCGCTGCCTCTATTCTCACTGATTGCGGCGCTGGCGGTTGCTGCGACTGTGCAGGTGGATTTACGCCTGGCGGCTGTGTCCAAGGCTGCAGCTGCGGCTGCTGCGCTCGCAGGTGAGAAGGCGTCCCTGAAAAAGAGTGGAGAGAGCCTGCGCCCGAGGGGTGCTCGTAGGCCTCCATGGAAGCCAGCGCACTAAGCAGTGGACTCTTCTTCGCTAAGTGGGCCTTATGAGCAGCAGGAGGGGGCACTAAAGCTTGCGATGACGGCCCCATCGCAGTGGCGGGAACGGCATTGCGCAGTGGCGGAATGAAGCCCTCCATTGGGGGCGGCGGCATCGGGGGTGCAGGCACTTGCAGCCGATCGTCTTGGCTCGTTAAAGTTTGCGGTGGTGGTGGTGACGGTGGCGACGTTAAGGTTGGGTAGTCGTCAAGCGGAGCACCGGTGGAATCGGCAGCCGCATCTGTCGGCGGGGGTGAAAGCGTCGCAGACAGTAGCTCTTTATCCTGCACAACGGGTGCCACAGGCGCCGATTCTCCGTCGTGGGAGCAATCCTGTGGTGCGCTGCCTCCCTCAGGGTGAGGATATGCATCTTGGGGTGGGTAGTGGGGATGCGGCTCTTGTCCTTGCGGCGCGTCATACGGTGGTGGAGGTTGCGGCGTGGTCGGCGCAGGGTTCTCAATAGTGCTGGTGATGGCGCGGCTTGCCTCAAGCTTCACAAAGCGGCTCATGACTGGCAGCGACAACTCCGTCGCCGCGCCACCAACCGTAACCGCAGACGGGATAACATGCAGCAGCCCCGTGGCCACACTCATACCCAGTGTCGCCTCGGGACTGGTGCCCATCTCCACTGCCACCTCCCGCACGGTGTTTTCCTCGCTGTTGTACACAAGAAAGAGGAGGACGTGCGGGACTTCAACCGCCTCGCTGGGAAAGCGCTGCTTGCGCTCCAGCAGCCACCGCTGCTCCTCGTGCCAGCCCTCCACCCGACTATAGAAATCCTTTTGGTTCTTGATGAGCGAGATCAACGGTTCCTGGATGGTCTGCATGCCAATGATGTAGTCGCGGTTAGCACAAAACTCACCGCTGTCGGCTGCCGGGCTGCCCTCAAGGATGTCCACGACATGCACGCAACGCTCCGGGCACGTTTCAGCACGGGACCACTCAATGCTGCAGCCCAGCAGCCCACCCCCGCCCCACGCATCAGACGGGACGCAGTAAACATCGCGGTACGCACGGACATACAAATTAAAGACAGAGAAGCAAACCGATCTGTCGCGGTGGTTCGCAATGTAGCTCTTGAAGTACTGTAGGGCTGAGCTGCCCTGCAATTCGAGGGGCGCGTGGTCCAGAGCAGTGATGATATCGAAGAAGGGTACCAGGCCTGCCTTATGCGCCGGGCTGTAGGGGAGCAAACGCACTACCTGAAAGCCTTCGATGCCAGCCAAGGGCACCGTGGCCACGGCAGAGCCCTGCGAGCCTGCGATACCGACGGCAGCACCACCGGGCCCCTGGCCAGCCGTCGGCCCCGCCGAACCATCGCCCCCCCGGCTTTGATCTTGGCCCATCGCCTCAACGATTTGGTCTAATAATAAATCACTGGGGGAAGCAAAAACGAATAATAAAACTAGTACAAGGGAAGAGGTGGTGGAAGGACAAGAAACGCGATACCACAGGCAAGCCAAATAAAATGTCAATGAGCGTCCCGCGTAAGTGGGGTGTTGTCGGCAGCAGCGCTGGGAACGGTCTGCTGTATGGAACAGTGCTTGAAAACGAAAACAACAAAATGAAAAATCGTGTGAAGGGAAGTCAGCGGAGGAAGGCAACCAAGAATCCTCTAGGGCGCAAATACTCGTTTTTTCTTATCCTCTCAGCTGCATCAGTCTGCGATACAATAGACAAAGTAGAAAGCACAGAATCGGCAACAGCCAATACTGTGAGCGTTAGTAATCTCCGGCGTTGATACAATAGTGAGTTTGTATTGCGGAGCTGTTTTATTTGCTTTCGGCGTTTGGACCATTTCCAGTGTGCATTACATTATAGCGAATGCTCAGATATATGCGTGTGTGCGACGAAAATGCGATTCGAGGATGAGAGAAAACGGAATGCAAAACATTTGTGCAGGAAGCAATCAAATCGTGCATTGCAGCGATGCGGCTCAGCTTCTAATTAGCAGACAAAAAATAAATGTGGCCGCGCTGCTTGCCTTTTTTTTGGAGGGGGAGCTACGATAACACTTCGTTTGAATGTGCGGAGCAGCGCACTGCAAGAGCCTCATGCCTATCAGCTCCTTTCATAATTTTCCCGTCTCTTTCCTTTCCTCTTTTGAAACGCTGCGTCAACGCACGCTGTAAATCATGTTTACCGCATCTGCAGCCACCAGGAGATTCACGAAAGCAAAACGAAACGCGCACCAATCGTCTGCATTGAAGAAGAATTTTTTTAATAATAAAAATAAAAAAAAGGTGAGAGCAAGTACAAAAGAGAGAGAGCGTTGCTGATCAGCTGAGCATCGTGTACTTCCACTGCAGCGGGTATAGCGCTCAGCACCAGCAGGGGAGGGAACCAGCGAAACAAACAGTTTGAAGCGCATACGAACTAAAGAAATAAATACAAAGGAAGAGGTTGCTTAAAGAAAGAGCAACAAGGTGCGCAGAAAAATCTGTAGCAGATGGCAAAACTATAAACAGTTCTAAATATATTTTCGGGGGTGTATATCTATCTGTGCCTTCATAGATATATAGATAGATCCATAGAGGGAGAGCGAAAACGGCAGTTATCAGCTAACATTTTTACGGGTAGGTGAGGCGTACAGGCGAAAGCCGAGTGCTGCAGATCTATTTGCCTGGCGCCGAACCCGCTAGCAATTGCTGCAGTGCCGTTGTTTGACGTTCTACCGAAGTACACTGCAACCCGGTCAGCGTCAAGAAAGGAAGAACTAAAAAGAAAAAAGAAAAAAGGAATTTAACAAGAGCACAGCAATGCGTAAAGCCCAACAGATTCGACCAGCGACGCAGTGCAGGAACACAGCAGATGCTCGACTTCAGAAAGCCACTTCGTCTTCTACACCATTTTGCTACGGTAGAGTTCGGTACACAGGCCCGCGCTCCGGCATACATCCATACAATCATCCATCGTGCGCTCGTCAGTAGAGAAACGAAAACAGACGCGCAGCAGCACTGCTAACCAACAAAAAAAAATCACAAAGACACGGAAAACAAAAAGCCGTGCATACATGCATGAGGAAGTTGGTAGGGCAGCTGCTACGCCCTCTGCCCCACTAAGATTGGGAGGGGGGAACGGAGAGCTGCTCCGCCAAGACCTGTCTCTGCAGCAAGCCAATGCTGCGACGGTCACAGCCTGACGCAGCCGCGCTACGGATAAATAACGACTGCGGCCCCGGTAGCTCCACACACGCGGGAGAGGTGCGCATCTCATCAGCCGCAAGGGCATCCGCTGCGGACGTGGAGGCAGGTAGCGAAAAGGGGGGGGTATTACGGAAGATGTTCGGCGCAGCGGTGGTTTCCATCGTCGCCCACAACTTCACGGCATGCACCTCCTCCGGCAGCGGCACTATCGACGGAGTTAACCGACGTGGCGTGGAGGCCGCTGAAGCTGATGAGGGTTGCACTGACGTGTTTGTAGAAGACCTCCAAAAGCCATGTGCATCGTCTGTCATGTTGGCACTGCTGCTGCTGGTTATAGCCGAGACGTTAGAGGGGAAGCGAATTGTGCTGGCGTCCGCTGCTAGCATTGTTGCCGTTTTAAAGCTGGCGGCGGTGTTCACAGACGCAGCAGCCGATGTAGTCTTCGTGGAACTCATGAAACGCTGTCCTTCGTTTATTTCGTGTCTGTCCTGGTGTACGGTGGGAGGCATAAACGCAGCGGAGGCGCCGGGCGGTGTTGCGATGCTTGAGGGAAGAGGCGTTTTCGCGGCGCTTGTCTCGTCGACGTCGCAAGGCGCGGTTTCGCCGTCTAGCACGGGGGAGGTCATCAGTGACGGAGTGAAGGGAGATGTCTTCAATTGTGTGGAAACAAACGCGGGTACCCAGCACCGCAGCCACCTGCCTGTCCAAGAGCGCAGCGAAAAGCGGCGACTGCCGGGCTGTGGGAGACTCTCCGATGATGGAGGGCGTGCCTCCATCTCTGCAGAGCGAAAAAAAAAAGTGGGTGGTGTAGGAACAACAACAGCAACAGCAACAGCAAAATGATGTAAGAAACGGCCCTCTCAGCGGTGTTGGTGTCTTCTGTTTGAATTCAAGAATTCATTGCATTGATGGTGACGGTAACGAATGATGCTGAGCTGCGCTTTTAAAGGGGTCTGTGTGCGCAAGGAGAGTGTTTGCACGACTTCACAGCCATCCAGCAAAGGCATGGGAGAGGAAGAAAACAAAAGGGCGATGGGCTTGATGACTTCCGTCGTGCGTGAGGTGAAAGTTAAAACAGAACAGCTTTGAATGCGTAAGCTGCCCTCTTCCCCTTCTCTGCCCACGGCGATATGATGCACCGGAGAGGTGGGGAGAGGCCATGAAAGGAGTCCGTCAGCTCACGTGAGCACGCCAACGCTTCGCTGCTTTACTGAAAACAAAAAGAATCTTTAAAGAAAACGGGACTGACAAGAGCGCATCGATGGATGACGTCCGCGCTGTCTCTTTCGTAACGGCGGCATGTGAAAGCATTTCAATTAGCTTGGCCAGAAGAAATTTCAGGTAACGTTGCCCAGTTAGTACCGTCAGGAGAACAGCGCCCTTAACACCCTTAAAAAAGAAAAAGGTAAATCGATGTGTACGCTGCGGACACCTTTGCCGATGTACCGGGAGAAGTTATCCCCTACACAAGCTTTTAAGTGGAACGCGTGCAGCATCTCACATCAAGCTCTCTGCTCTTTCATTCGTCGTTGAGAATAAACGGCATCGCCCTAGAGAGGCTTTCCCGTAAAAGGGTTGATGTTCACGTGCGCAGGTGGCACGCATACATCGACGCTCTCCCCCATCTCAGAGATGCCGCTGATCTTGCCAAACGGACGGAACTTCATCACGTCATTCTTCGCGTAGAACTTCAGCAGTCGAAAGGTGCTCTTCTCCGCCAGCTTGTGTTCCTTGATCAACTCGGTGATGGCGGCGATCCGCTCGAGCTCGGCATCCGCAGCAGCCAAGCGCACATCGACGATGCGCCGCAGCTCCTCCTCAATCTTGTCGTGGTAGGCGTCGTAGAGCTTCTGAAAGTCCGATGACTCCTCAGCAATCAGGTTCAGCTGCCGCTCGCGGAAGGCCTGCAGTGCCGGGGCCAGAGCCTCGTCATACACCGGGCAGTCGTCGATCCACTTGTCCATCGCCTTCACGTCGGCGTCCTGCTTTGCAAAAATGCGGTTCAGCAGAAGGCGGCGCGTCGTCGCCTCCACGTCGTCCTTACGATCATTCTGCATCACCAACTTAATCTTGGTGGTTGCATCCAGCAGGAAGTTTTCGCGGACGATGCGGCTGCCAGAGCGGATCTCCCGCGCAAGGTCAGTGAGACGCTTCCGCGACCACAGGGCGAAGAGGACCTCAGAGGTTTTGAGAGGCTCCACCTTCACCTCGCCTGTCTCCGCAGGTGTGAGGGCGGCCGAGGCGGCGTCCACCGTTGAGGGAGTGGCGGGGTTGCCAAAGCCAAAAGAGGGGGTAGCAGGCACAGCAGAAGTCTGGCCAAAGCCAAAGCTGAAAGCCGGCACAGCGGCGCTGCTACTGCCGGCAGACGGCGCGGATGTCGGTGCCGCAGAGCCAAAGCTGAAGCCGACGCTGGGTGCAGTCGCAGCGCTGGAAATGCCGTTCGCAGTCGGCGCCGCACCAAAGCCAAACCCGAAGCCAGGTGTGGCCGTAGTTGGCGCGGCTGTGGAAGAAGGCACACTCGGAGTGGCCGCACCAAAGCCAAAGGCCGAGGAAGCAACCGCCGGCCCTGCCTTGGCCGCACCATCGTTGCGCTTCTGCAGGAGGTACACGTTCATGTCGCTTCCATCCGCCTTAACGACGCGTCGCCAGCACATCCCCTGGCTCTCCAGCGGCAGAATGCGCTCTGGCGCATTATCCTCAGCATCACTGTAGGGCCAGTGCACCTTAACAATGTACTCTGCCGGTGCCAGAGTCGGCTGCGTCGACTCGGCGATCACGTAGCAGTCCACCGTCACGCCCTCCATGCCATCCGCACCAGCCAGCAAGTCTTCTTCACGCAGCTGAATGAACCAGCGCGGGCTTGTCTCGGAGCGCTCCCCCAGCACCTTTCGAAACTCAGACCAGTCGTAGGGGATGTCCCCTGTGGCAGGCTGACTAAAGGTGCGGTGCACAAGCTTCGACGAAAAGAGCTCCTCAAGCTGGATGGGCCGGTCCGCAGCCTTGTCGAGAAGTGGGTCATGGGTGTCGATCCACTGCGAGAGCGCCTCCTGGTCGGCCTTCTCCTTCAAGACACGCTTCTCCTGCGCCTCGCGACGCTTCTCTGCCGCGCTGACGCTGGGCGCCTTCTTCGCCACCTTCGGGGCCATACTTAAGCTTGGCCGGGCGTGCACTGATACCTTTATGAAATCGGTGTGTGGTCGCCCCTCTGCGTGAAAGAAAACCAGAGTAATGAAGCAACGCGGAAGCACCGAGGCTGCTGCAATGGCGTGCGTCCGCTGCGTGACCTGCACAAATGGCCTTGTCCGTGGAGTGAGCTGTTGCTGTTGTTGTTAGTGTTGTTTGTGTTGTTGGCTTGTCGCAGGTGCTCCTAGAGCACAACGCAAAGCAGATGCCGTTTTGGTTGTGCGTCGGTCATGCCGGGCAAACGTGGGCGGTTGAGAAACAACAGATGGAGAAAGAAAAAAAAAAACGGAAAGGAGGAAGCGCAAGAGATAGGGGCGTTTGAAATCGTAGACGGAAATTAGAAGCTGTCATCTGCAACGCATAGCCACGTCTTGCGCGGGCGGCATAACGCCGACTGTAGTCGCGCGTGTAACCAATGATCACGGAGCACGAGAAAGCGGTGGCCTTTGAATTTGGCGACAGCAAAGTAGGCCGCTCCACAGATTTAGCGAAACTGTCATAGGAGGCACCTCTTCCGTCGCCTGCTTCGCGGAAAAGAAAACAAAAACGAACAAAGGGCGTGTGGGGCGAGCATTCGATTTGAATCTTCGTTGTTGCTGTCGTTGCTGCTAGCTTTACGTTGTGCTGCTCGCTTCTTGGAACCTCAAAACAGCGAAGTGTGGGTGGCACGCATGCGCTCCAACGTAGCCAGGCGTTGATGGCGCGAGCTCTGCACACTCTCCAAATCATTCAGATCCTCTAGCAACTCGTGGAAGTACTCGTAAGAGCGAAGATACTCTGCCGCTAGCGACCGTATCACGTGCGAGAGCAGCAGCACCATTCCCTGCTCGTAGTTGTTAAGCTGTCGTGCTGAGACGGCGCCTTCATGTGTGTTCACCGATGCGGCAAGAGAGTTGTTGTCATCCTCACTCGACTCCGCAAAGCTGACGGGGTCGGCCACCTCTACGTGCCCGGCTTCTGTTCTTCTCAGCGCGCACGCTGTCGCCACCCCTACCGCAGCAGCAGCAGCAGCAGTGGAGTGCGAATCGCGTTTGGCACCACCGTGACGTAAGCGATGGGTGCTGTTGTTGAGAGCACTTCTCTCTGTGTTGGCCCTTCCAGCAGCAAACGGCCGCTGTGCAAAGTGCACTGAATCGGAGAGACGCACACCCACCTCGGCACGTTGCGGCAGGCCCCTCATAAATGGGGGTAGGACCCTCTGCCCATTGCCGGCAAAGCAGATGACGCGGAAGAGGGAACGCCAGAGCAGCTTCATGCGCATGCGAACAGGTTTGTAGTTTGCGCGGTGCCGAAGGAGTCCCCACGACACCAAAAGCCCACCCGCAGCGAATACCGGTAGCAGTGCCATTATCTTGAAATTCAGGTCGTTGCCCACCAGCACCTCATCCACGCTGTTCGCGACTCGGCTCATCTCCAACGCCTGGTACGACAGCTGAACAAGCAGGATGCGTGGCAGCTCCCCGAAGATGACGCTGCGAATCGGGTGTCGCAAGGAGCAGCGGTATTGCTGATCAATCAGCCCCATCCCTTCAGGATCGGCCACACCAGCAACTAAGCGACCTAACGTGCGGTCGCGCATCTGGTCCAGTCGATCCTGCGGCATGTTCGGGTACATATCCTCATGAAAGTCACGAACAATGTTTGCGAGCGACATGGCGTCACACTCAAAGGCACCACGGCGGTCCTCGACGCCTGGGCGGACGTAGAAGAACGACTCTTTCAGCTGCGCGATAGGATCCAGCAGGTATGACTTCACAATTTGCTGCGCGAGGCGATACCGCCCACGTGCAATCTCCATCAACTCCGCGGGAGACTTCCGGTAAAGCCAAACAAACGGTGGAATCGTCGTTGCAGCCGCCACTACAATGCGCTGCCAATGCCGAGAGGCGGGCGGGCTGTGAGCACGCTGCACAAGCAACTTCAGTCGCAGCAAGAGACGCTGAGATTGCTGCACGCATTGCAAGAGGACCGCAGCACCGTCGCGGGCGGTGACAGGGCGCTCGCCATCCTTGTCCTCAGCGGGCCGCCATGTATCATCCTGTAAGCGCATCGACGCACCCCCCAGGTGGACCTCTCCAGCCGTGGCGGTGTTGAAGACACTTTCCACGTTCACCGGCGCACCTCCGCTGGCATGTGTGACCGACGCATTCCCGAATGAGTGTCCGTCCGCGTGCATCAGACCGTCTGGTCGCCCAAAGAAGTCATCCAGCTCCAGCGCGTCCGGCTGCTGCCCGCTGGAGCGGAACATCGACCGTTGCTCCTGCAGCATGGACCAGACAGCCTGGCGAAGCTTGTCAAGCACATGCAGCGCCGCCACCGCCTCCACCTCCTCAGCCGCGTCTGCCATTTCGGAATCCTTGGCGCTGTCCTGCGCACAGGCGTCTTCAAAACCGGGTCGACTTGCGCTTTGCGGGCCTACGGCAGGATCTGCATGCATGTCCAACCCGCAACGCGTCCGCGGCGCGAACGAAGAAAAGTCATCGGCCTCCGCTGCAGCCGGGGCGAAGCTCCGGAAATCGCTGTTTTGGTTTGACAAAATGCCTCGCCTGCCCACAGTGTAGGCACCGCGGGAGATGCTCATGCTCAGCTCAGGCACCGACGTAAAGCCCGCGATACCACCCCCCTTGCCACCACCGCCGGCTCCAAGACCCGCCACGCAGGATCGCGCCGCTGCTGCCGCTGCCGCAGCCGCCACTGGTGACGTTGTCATCTCGCAGTGGTGTTGGATTTGCAAAATGGCGGAGTTCAGCTGATCCAGCGACGTGTACACCGCGCCAATGTAACTTACAATGAGGTGAAACGCGTTGTTGAGGGTGAACATGTGCTCACTCGTCTCGTACTGCACCTGGCTGAGCTGCTCGGTGAAACCACGCGCCAGTACGCCTCGCCAGAAGCGCCGCGACGACAGGGCCTGGTGCAGTGAAGCCTGCCGTGGATGGTCCTGCGCCCAGGACCAGTACCACGCACTCCACGCGACGAAGCCCTGAACGCCGGAAAGATCGCGCAGAAAGTGGATGACCTCGCAGCGCACCCACACGAGCAGGTGCAGCCAGCCGACCAGTTCCACAGCATAGACACGGCGGTCCCACCGCTCCAGTACGCCCGTGGCGGCTGTGGAGCAAGAGGGAGCAGCTCCACCCTGCCACGCTTCATGGCACCCCGTGGGGGAAGAGGAGGCTGAGGTCGTACTTTGCGGCACCATCGGAGGAGTGTTGGTGTTGAGAGCCACAGAAGGCGTGTCGCTGTGAGGCAGTGACAGCGCAGATGCTCCACCAGCGCGCACACGGTTGTCTTCCGAGTACGGCTCTGCTTCTGAACTGTGCACCACCGCGCCAACTACGACTGCGGATGCCACTGGAGCAGGCAACTCGCTCCGGTTGGTTTGCCTCCACTGACCTTCACCGTGAAATGCAGAGGCGTGGTCTTCAGCAACCGAGACGTTGGCGTGCGTAGAGGCCCCAGAAGGCGGGGAAGACGGGAAGCTGCCGCCCGCTGGCGCCTTTTCGTGGCCGGAGTCCTCCAACGCCTTATCTTCGCTGCCGTCTTGCGCAGCTCTCTTTTCAGCGCTGCAGCGCCGCGACGACGAAGCGGCTCCCGCGTTTGACGGTGGGGGCGACGGCTCCTGCGTGGAACGCGGCGAGTAGGTCCACTGCGAGTTTATCTCCTCCGTGTCCCCCGTGCGTAGTGGGTCCATCCCCCGCCGGCGATCACCAGCGTTGCCGCTTGAAGTTGTGGATGGCGATGTGTGGCCAGCGGCTGCACCAACAGCACCACTCAGGGGCGCGGAGTAGAACTCACTCCCACTTTCATCCACCGGCACCGTATCTGTTCGCGTCAATCGCATCGACTGCTCCGCAGAAGCCGTACAGGCCGCCTGGGTAGGGGCGTCACGGGGAACACGTGAAGAACACGGATGTGTGTTATCAACGGTGGCAGCGGCGGCGGCGGCAGCAGCAGGTGTGAAAGCAGTCCGCACCCATGTTGGAACGCCGAGGGAAGAAGCGTTCTGCACCGGTGGCTGCGTAGGCAGATGGGCACGGGGAGCCGTCGCACCAGCGGTGCTCTCGCAACGGTGAAAGCCGGCACCGGCACCATCAACGCCGTACATCCCGCTTTCCTCTTGATGCCGCACTATTGAAGGGGAAGCAGGAGCCGACGGATTGACGCCGCGCCACACCCACTCACGCATCCAACGCCACAAGCGCGCCGCCTTCGACTCGGATGGGCGTTGATCGCCGACAGCGTTTCGGCGAATGCGCAACGTCGCATTGCACGAGCCGGCGGGAAACGAAACGGGGCGTACCGCCTTCTTCGGTGAGGAGCGCGGCGGTCCTCCGCTGTCACCATTACCGGTAATCGCGCCTGCTGCGAGGAGATCGTAGGCTGGTGCGGATGCACACTGAGCATCACACTCATCCTCTCTTTGAGAAGTCAGCGTATGTGGAGACTGCACGCTTACAAAGAAAGACGGGGACGTCACAGTTCCATCTACCTCTTCCATCCCAGGCCCGCGTAAAGAGCAGCTGAATGAGCGCGCACCGGCCTTCGGCCCCAGATCCCCCAAGATCGTGCGTAGCACTTTCTCCAAGTCGCCCAAGCTGCGCAAGCGATTGGCCCCGTATTCCGCAACACGCGCTGCACTTGCCGCCCCGCGAGGCAGATGCTCCGCCACAACCGGCATGTGGGTGAAGCGGGCATAGGCCTTCCTCGATTGCTCCTCAAGAGCACTGGCGAAGTTATGGCGGTAGAAGATGGGGGTCCGCACATCCACGTCGGAGTAGGGCATCTGCATATCCCGAAGTGAATAAATAAATATGGCACGGATGATGCCAAAAGCGAAAGTTGTATTCTTTGGTCTTTAAGACCTGCGCGCCCACGCATGAGTCGAAAGGTGTGTGCTAGAGGTTCCCTGATGAAAGGGCAATGCGCATCGTGGACAACAAAAGCGTGGCGGGTGCGGTACGTGAGCTGAGACGACAAAGCGGGTCACTTTACAGGGCAGAGATTCGATGAAGAAGCAGCGGTTCGTTTTAATTTCTGCACTTCAGATGGCGACAATGAAAGGGAAGATCAGCTGGTCACGCAAAGCGCGTTCCAAAAAGAGGAAGGGTATCAGCACGCTCAAGGAAATGCTTTGTATAGCTGAAACAGGAGGGCCAATCGCAGAGCGAGGAAGCAAAGAGGAAGCTGTTTAACGGTGACGGGGATCTACGCTGCGGGGTCACTCATTGAAGACGGAAGCAAGGGGGAGAAAAGCGCAGTCGATTCAGAAATCAGAACGGAAAGGAGGGGGAATCACTAAGACAAGGTATAGAAGCTTACCCCTACCTCCGTTGTGTTATAAGAAGAAGCACAGAATAGCGACTCGGCATGAGGGCAGACCCAATCGCCAGCGGATGTATAGACACAGCGATAGCCTGCAGATGTTAAAAGCAAACTTAATGGCAGTAATATAAGTATATTGTAAGTGCTATGGCGAAGAGTTATAGTGCAGGGACACGTCTGCATGCGTGCGATTAAATCGAAAAAGAAAAAGAAAGCGCCGCGTGCAGCAACACGCAGCAATGTACGTCCCTTTCCACTACCCCTTGGAAAAACAAAAGAAGAATGTGAGAAGAGAGGAAGAGAGGGTGGGACAGACAATCATGAAGAGAAAAATAAGAAGCAGAGCATTCCCTTCTTAAAGAGAGTCCATACACGCTGCTGCAGAAAGCAAGCACCTCCTCAAAGCAATGTAACAGCGTACTGATATTTGCCTCCCTCTCCCCCACTGTGTGGGTGTGTGTACTTGTGCGCCTCTCGAATAGAAGGGAGTGAGAGCAGAAGAAAGAAAACAAAAACTGGTCGCAGCACCGTCGATTACTCAGCGCTATGGCGTCGTTGACACCGTCGCTCTCCACTGCAACGAGGGGTGTACGAAGCTGCGCACCTTCCGTTTCTTTTTCTTCTCTCCCCCAGCACCATCACTGATTGCGTAAGGGGGGAGAACAAAAGAGGCTCGCAACCGTCGCTGACGACGTCCTGCGGAAAGACATTTGCTTTTTATTAATTTTTTTTCTCTACCCATTCATCGTTTTTTTTTTTCCTTTTAATGATCATCATCATTACTCGGACGCCAGCGTTCTGCTATAATTCATTGACGCTAAGCCTTGGTGCATGTCAGCACTTGCTCGCACAGGCACAAAACGTCAACAGCTCAATAGAAGAACTCGAGAACAAACTCGAAAACAGCACGCTAGCGCGAGTGGTCGGTGTTGGTGTTGTTGTTTGCCCTTGATCTTCAATGCCTTTTCACAGTATTCCATTCCAAAAAAAAAAAAGCGAAGACAAAGAAAATGCGTTTTTGGGGAGAGAAGTACTGCCGAGAGCTGACACCGGGGCACGGCTGTCAGGAGGCAACACGCCAACTCCCCTCACCTGATTCGGGACTACTTAGCGTAGAAGAAAAGAAAAGAAAAGGTGATAACGTAGAGGAAAATCTTCAAGGGAAAATAAAAAAAAAAAGTGGGGACCATAACAGCGTTCTACATAGCTCGCAAGCGCCATACATAGATCAATTACTTTTTGATGGGGGTGAGGGTCCACACGAAGAGAAGCACCGTAGTGGCACATGCACATACGTACCTCCGCACAGCACAATGCCTCACGTAAGTGAGGCATGCACAGAGACCTGTGTGTGTGGGGGGGGTGCTCACTTGCATCATCGACATTTCATCGGCTAAGGTAAGATCAATACAAGAAGCCCAAGCCAAGGTTTTCATGAGACGGTGATGCGAATTCCAAAGAATGTGTTAGAGCTCTGCAGGGCAGAACAAAGACAGCAGGTGCTCCGTCGCTCACTATCTTCTTCCACTTCTCTTTCTTTTTTTACTTTGTTGTTCAAAATAAAAAAATAAAATAGTGGGACATCCCACCCCACCCCACCCACTCCCAACCGTGTTTTCTCTCTCTCTCGTCTTCTCTCTCTCAAACTCGTGACGCTCCTGCACCCCACAGCATGAGATGCGCAGAAGCCCTCCTTCACACTCCGTTTGAGACCGGAAAAACGTGTTCGTTGGTGAACGCGTCTGGATTCGTTGAGGTTGCAGGAAAACAAAAAAAAAAAAACGGAAAGGCACGGCAGTAAAACAGTGATGAGCCGCGTTGCCGGGCACCTGCTGTGTCAAGACCAAAACAAATCTTAACTTAAAAAAAAAAAGAAGAGAAAAAGAATCCACGAGAGTAACATGCCGCAGAAGGAAAAGGGAGGGAGGGAGGGAGGGAGGGGGGGAGCGTGCACACGATATAAAGCAAAGTAGCACAACCCAACAGAACGCCCTCTACCCCACAACTACATAAAAGAACGAACACAGCAAAGGAGGTGCTGAAGATATGACACACTTCCATGTGCCTGTCGTATTTGGACCTTCTGGCTTGAGTGGAGTGCGTCAGCCGCACGCGTAGCTGTCTACACACCCATCGTGCTCCGCGCGACTCTTGATAGCACGCCGCGACGCTAGAAGTGACGCAACAGAGCACCTATTACACTGACGACTTCAATACAAAAAGAAAACAAAAGTGCGATCGCTGAGCACAGCTGCCTCTCTTCACAAGGGGAGTGGGGGGGAGGGGGGACGGACACACAGAGAGTCGAGAGCGCAATCCTTCGCACCAAACATGCACCCGCACACGCACACACAGGCAGAACGAAAAGCAATGAATAAACTAAATGCGTAACGAAATCATAAGCATTGAAAAATATATTTTATATTTACGAACGGGTTACATTGAAGAACACGGAAGTGGGAAGCACCATGCCTTGGCTCTCCAGAGGAGACAACCGGAGAAGAAGATACAGCAGAAGATTCCTAGCAAACTACACCTCACACTGTTGTTTGTGCTGACCGAGTTCGGGCCCGGTATGCGTCTCGCCTCGCACGCTAGAGCGTATTTCTTTTTCCTACAGATGTCTTATCTCCATTTCTCTCTAGTCATCTTTAATTAGTGAAGAGTGGGGGCGTACGCCATGGGCTTCACGTTATCGGCGTGGAAGTGGGCACCTGTGCACTTCTTGATGTCATCCACGGTGAGGCCCTCCGCCACCTCCTTCAGCACCAGCTGCTTGTCGATCACATCGAAGACGGCCTTCTCCGTCACAATGCGCGACGTGCAGTTCAGGCCCGTCACCGGCAGCGTGCACTTATCCTTGATCTTCGGCTCGCCGTTCTTATTGCAGTGCGACATCACAACGACCACACGAGAGCCGCTCGCGACAAGGTCCATGGCACCGCCAGGGCCCTTGATCAGCTTGCCGGGGATACCCCAGTTGGCCAGATCACCGTTGGCGGCCACCTCGAGGGCGCCGAGCATGGTGAGGTCCATGTGGCCGCCGCGAATCATGGAGAAGGAGGTGGCGCTGTCGAAGCACGACGCGCCCGGAAGGAAGGAGATGGTCTGCTTACCAGCATTGATCCAGTCCGCGCTGACCTTCTCCTCTGCAGGGAAGGGCCCCATGCCGAGCAGCCCGTTCTCCGACTGCAGCGTCACCGAGACACCAGCCGGGATGTAGTTGGCGGCTTCCGTTGGAATGCCGATGCCGAGGTTCACGTACATGCCATCGGCGAACTCGAGGGCGGCACGGCGGGCAATCTTCTGGCGGTCATCGTTCGGGTTCACGCTGCTCTTCTTGCCGCTGCCGGATACGGTGCGCAGCTCAATTGGCACTTCATAGGAGGCCTGCACGACGTGATTCACGTACACGCCCGGCAGGTGCACTTCATCGGGGTGGAGCTCGCCGTTCTCGACAACTGTCTCCACCTCAGCAATCACGGTCTTGCCGCACTGGCCCGCAGGGATATTAAAGTTGCGAGCCGTGCCGCGGAAGATAAGATTGCCGCTCTTGTCCGCCTTGAGCGCCTTGATCACCGAGTACTCGGGACGCACTGTGGGCTCCAGCACGTACCAGCGCCCGCCGAACTGGCGGGTCTCCTTCGGCTCTGAGATCATGCAGGGGCTGCCCTCCTTGTCATAGCGCAAGATCTGTCCACCGGTCTGGCGCTGTGTGCCGTAGCCCGTGGCGGTGTAGAACGCCGGCATGCCCGCACCACCCGCACGCATCTTCTCCGCCAGCGTGCCCTGCGGCACGAACTCCAGCTCCACATCACCCTCAAGGTAGCGCTTCGTGAAGATCTTATTCATGCCGACATAGGAGCAGCACATGCGGCGCACTTGCTTCGCCTCGATCAGACGGGCGAGGCCGAAGCCGTCGATACCTGCGGAGTCGGTGTAGAAGGTCATGTCCTTCACGCCCTTCTTGACCATCGCCTGAATCACCGCGTCGGGCACACCCGCGCAGCCGAAGCCGCCAAAGGCCACCTGGATGCCGTCCTTCATGCCGGCGACGGCCTCCTCCATGGAGCAGACCTTGTTGAGGCCGGACAGGCGGCAGAAGTTGCGGCGAAACATGTTGGATGTTGCTTCTTCCAGGAAAATTCGAGGCAGAGTGCACAAAGGGGGGGGGGCGGGAGAACGAAGGGGGGTCACCGTAGGCGTTAGACAAAACTTTTTCTGTGTTGAGTGAAACTGCGCGTACGCCCCAAAATGCAGGGATGGAGAAGTTCGAGAACGGGAGGAAGAGGGGGAACGTCGACACTAAAAAAAAAGGGGGAAAGGACCAGCTGAAGAAAATAAAGGGCAATAAACAAGCGAAGCTTGTTTGTGTGGCGCTAAACATGCGACGGCATGTCCGGTTAGGGTACCTCACACACACGCACACACACACACACAAGATCAGCACTGCATCCTCAAAGGGACGTGCTTGGCACTGCTGTCTGTCCCTGGGTGAAGCAATGGCTCGCAGACGCTCCACCAGCCTTTTATATATTTGAAGAACAAAGCAGAAGAAACAAATCTATTATTTAGAAGCGCACTTCACGCATTGTAACCGCAGCACATCGCATCCGCGGATGAAGCAGTGGCAGTAGGTGCATCCTCATGCACTATGCGCACCCCAGACAAAACATTTGCGAGTCGCGCCTGCGGCTGCTGCCTTTGGGATCCATCGGCATCGTCAATATCGATTGCTCTTGGCGGTGTTTGCACAGAACACGTTGAGCCTTGCCCGCCGCGGCGATTGCGCTGGAAGAGCTCGAGAGCAATGTTCGGTGGACGCGTTGCTTTCAGCGCTGACCTCACTATGTTGATCCCTTCATCCACAGCTCGTGCAATTCTACCTTCCCATTTGAGCAGGCATGCCTGCCGCCGCTCCTCTCGTGTTTCCTCCTCCTCCTGCAGCATTTCTAAAAGGTCCCCTACGTTGCGGAGCCCCTGTGCGGCGGCCGCCATTTCCTCCAGCACCCGTAACGCCGTAGCCGAAGACAGAGTGGAGGGCACCGCGCGGTGATGATGCGTGGGCACTGAGGAGATGGGAAGCGCAGCGACCGACGTCTCTTCGAGGGAATGGACATAGGCACGAACATAAGGAGAAAGAGCAGTAGAAGCAGTCGCTGAGACGCATTGACGTGCTGGAGTTGCCACAGACCCAGAAGGCAGCGAAGACGAAGAGGTTCGCTGCGGCGGAGGACGGATACCCGCCATCCACCGCGATCCATCTGGCGAGTATCGCAGCACCGACGCATTTGGTGGCGACAATAGGTGACTCGGACGCTGAGCTACGTCGCCCGACTCGGCGCGCCATCGGTGAAGCAACCCTTTCATATCTTCGTAAACAAGCTGCTGCTTCTCAGAGCGGGGGGAGGTGGCGGCAGTCGGTGCTCCCCGCCGGCTCGGTGCGCTGCCTGTTTCGAAGGCGGCGTGCTTCCCATTTGTTGGGTAAGCCTCTGCGAGTACAATGGTCATGCCGGCATCCGCAAAGCGGCCACGCCGCGCCTCTCCGAGCAGCTCTTCTCCAACGCGCTCCACCTGCGCCTCCGCCAAAAGAGCGGCCTTCTGCACCGAGCGCATAACCGCTTTGTCCACCTGCACGGCGTGCCCGCGCGTGAAGGGGACGGTGGTCGCCGCGGGTGCTGAAGATCGGCGAGGGCTACCCATATCGTCGTCACGGATGCGCCTCCAACGGCCCCTCTCACGGTCGTAGTCATCCGTGTCGGTGGGCCAGGGAGCACCCCCTGCAATCATCCTCTCCACACTTTGCATATCATCTACTGCGTCTCGCAAGAGGTGGGCAATAGACTGGTGCATATCCTTAAGCGTCTCCTCTACTTTAGTGAGTACTGTTGTCACGTAGCGTGCCTGGTGCAGCTCATCTACGTCTTTTCTCAGCAAAGCTGCGTGGCGCTGCTCCTGCGCCAAAGCGTGTTTCGCCTCTGAAAGAGCGGCGTTTAGTGCATGAAGGTCGGCTGCAGAAGCTGGCACGGGAGCCCTCATGATGTCAGCCGCACCAGCCGCAGGGTTCCCGTACCTCTCATTGGGGGTAAGCTTCTGATCTGCGACTGGCTGAGAGACATCGTCGTTTGCAGTTGTTGAGGAGTCGTGACGCGTAGGCTTGACATCAACTGCCGCGTCTTGTCGTTGAACTTTCTCAAGAGCACGCCGTTGCTGCTCCGCCACTTGTGATTGGAGTTTCTGCAGCTCGGTGGAAAGAGCGCGCTCCATCACCGCCGCACGGGCGTCTGCGGCTTCCCGCTCCTCTCGCGCAACGCGGCGGCAACTATCTGCAGCCGCTCGCAACACGCCTTGCACTTCTTGTCTGCGCTGCTTAAGATATGCACGACACGCTGCAGACAAGCGCAAGGAGCGATTCGAGCTCTCTTGAACGTGAGCAACAGCCGGCGCCGCCTCACCTTGAGGGCGAATGAAGGGATTGGCGTCTGCTTGGCGATCTGCCACTGCTGCCGTTTGCGCTGCAGTGATTGTCTGGGATGAGAAGTCGAGTTGACAGAGCGTGAGGCTTTGCTGAGAGAGAGCGGCGTCCACCACGGCCGCTAAGACTTCTTCACTCATGGCTGCACGCAACGTGTTACTCACATCGAGTGCCGACTCGGTGGTGGAACTCTTGTGAGTGATTGTCGCCGAATCCCTACGATCACCGACACTGCGCAAAGCACATCCAGAGGTCGACAAAGCACTGACCTCGCACGAATCCAGAGGGGTGAATTGCTGCTTCAGAACAACTGCGAGCTGATCGCGCACGGTGTGGAACGCCAACTCCGACACAGCCATGCGTTCGCTCGCCTCCCGCAAAGCTGCAGTAAGCGCTTCAGCAGCCAGGCCCTGCGCACGCGCAGACTGCTCCGCCTCCGCTGTGTCCTCTGCCTTCAATCTCAGCGAGGCGCACAGCTCTTCAGCGGCTGTTTGTGCGCTTTGTGCTTGAAGCAGCTGCTGTTCCACGACCAAGTGCTCCTCCATGAGTGCATGCAGCTCCGCACGCACCACGGTAAGCTGTGACTGAAGCGCTTGAATCTCTTTGTTAGAACCCTCTATCTGAGCCCGCAACGCCTCTGCCGCGACCTCGCCTTCTTGAAGCTGCGCATCGTGAGCCGCCTGCAGCTGTGCCAGTCCATTCTGTCTCTCCACCTCCCACTTTAGTTTCTCAGCAGCATGCCGCCGTTCCGCTTCAGCTAGAGCTGCCTCATTCCGCTGACTGCGTCGCTCCAGCTCGGACTGGATGCGCAGCAGCTCATCGAAGTGCAGCTGCAAGTCAGCCTTTTCGACTTGAGCAGCCTCGTAAAGCGCCTGATGCAACGACGCTGCTCGCTCGGCCTGGTTGAGCTGCAAGCGCAAGCGCTGCAGCACACCTCTTGGCACAGGCGAGGCCTCCTCTGTCGTGGCTACGCTGCTGTCGAGTGTAGCGGGCTGCCGCATCAGCGTTGATCGCAGTGAGTCGGTAGCAACGTCTTTGCATGGTGGCGTAGCAAACGAACGCGGTGTTGGCAGGGGTGCAGTGAGGGTAGCACCTCTACGCGCGGCCGCATTCGGCGTGCTTCGAGGGGATACCTCCTTGCTTCTCATCCAGAAGCGAGAAGCGGAGTCGCTGCTTGTCGCTTGGTAGTGCTCGGAGGCCACTCCATTGTCCATACCATCGAGTGCATCGCGTGCCGTGTAGCTGCCTTCTCGGCCTCGCCCATCTCCGTTCGGCTCTGAAGAGTGGAGGGTCGCAGCGTTGATGTTATCCACATGTCTCGGCGACGTCCACGAGTTGGTGCCTGGGGAGTCGTCCGCCATGGCTGGCGAGACGAGTAAAGAACGACGCTGAGACCTCGAAGTTCGAGCGGCATCCTCAGCCGCAGCTGTACCTCCCGTGCACTCTTCCACTGGCTGCTGCGCCGACGGCGCGTTGACTTCACTCCGCCACGCAGCGGGGAGAGGAACGCAGATGAGAGATGTTGAGTTAGACGAAGAAGAAGACGTCTTTTCCTTTTCAGACATGTCGCTCGTCGCTGAGCGCCATGAGGAGCTCCTCAATGCAGCTTGCATCGTGCGCGGTAGCGTTGTTGGTTGCTGCGACGGGTTAAAGATCGCCTCAGGGCTACTGGAGGCAGGTGACCCAGAGCTGCTACGCTGTACCACGCCCCCTTCTGGAAGCGGCGAGCTGCGCACCTTTGCTGCCCACTCTGCGTTCGCCTCCACACAAATCGTGACTTGCGAAGACGCTGTGTGCATCTCGAGGTTTTGCGTCGTGTGCACAACGTCGCTGTCAGCGTTCAACACCCTGCCTCCCCTTCCTTTTCCCTCTCTTCCCTTCTTCTCAGTTACCGTGTCTTGTAGTAGCCACGGCGGAGAGAGCTGTTCGCCCGAGAAGGTCGTGTCCGTCCACCCATGCACGGCATCTTCACTTAAGCAAAAGGAATGAACCTGCTGTGGTGCAGGTGGGGACGGTAACGTGTCGTCCCCATCCCGGTATGTCACTCGCACCGGGGTGTGGTGTAGCGTATCATCATCTTTCACCACCACCGCAGGAACTCCGGAAGCACGTGTTGGTGCGTTTCGAGAAGCAGAGGAAGTGGGCATGTGAGCGTCCATTGCTCTATGAGTTGTAGAAGGCCTCTATGGGCCCGCCGTGAGGTACGGGCAACAGAATAATCGATCAGAGACGGCCAGCTCCACCCAGTAGGGCGGCAAGAGAGAGGGGAGCCGTGTGTATGTGCCTGTCGTGACTGAGAGCAAGCGAACCGTGTGCATTCAGCAAACGAAAGAAACAGGAAAATGGAAAGGGCACGTTGGAGGTGAGACCAATTCGGCAAACCAACGAGATCACCGCTTCAGTCGAAAGCGCGTTGGCGCTCATGCGCGGCTCCTGCACGGGCGTGAATGAGTTAGCGGTTGCTCGATCGCCCTGCGCGCAGATTCAAAGTGCGGAAAAACTGTTAACGCAAAATAAGGGAACAGAGGGGTGGTCACTGTACAGCGGTCTCCATAATCAAGCAAATAGGAACGGCTGGCCTGCCCCGTGAATCAGCGCCCGTACTGGTCGAGCGTCTTTCTATACGCTAACAACAACAAGAAGATGGGTAGACGAGAGAGCTGCACAACGTAGAGCACAACGAAAGGGTTCAGGCAGTAGGCTTCTTGACAGCAGTCGTGCGAGCAACGCTCTGCAGCGACCTACTACTCACCCGCATGTCGATACTTGTATAGCTGCCTTCTCTAGTGTCCTTCAAGACCCAACACACGACGACAGCCGCAAAGCGCCGTCATCACCTCTCTGTTGAGCAGTAGACACACACGGGCATGCTTTTGGTTGTTGTTGTTGTTGTTAAACCCACTTTGCAATGGCGTTTGCTCTGCTTCCATGGTCTTCTTCTTTTTCATTTCTGCCTACGAAAAGCGCCTCGCATCACAGGCGTTGATTGTCCGCATCGATGCCTCCATCGAGAGGGAGAACTCCATTGGAATGAAAAAGAGCGAGCTGCGCGAGTCACTGATATGTCTAGCAAAGAAAAAGCAAACGAAGCGCGCCGAAGAGAGCAGCGCTCACACGCTGCTTCCCCGCTTAGTCGATCACCTCTACCGAACTGTCTGCGGCACCTCCATCCTCGCCGCTCGCTTCGCCCTCGTCATCCTCCTCCGACACCACACTCGACTTTCTGCGGAACTGGTGATGCGAGATGGTCTCCTTCACCGACAGCAGCAGCATGCGCTCCACCAAGTAGGTGGTGCTCTCACGGCCTTGCACTTGCACCGCGTTGCGCTCCACGTAGACCGAACGCGGCGGGGTGCTAAAGTGCTCGTCTTGCATGCACCGTTGAAAGTGGAACACCGGCGGCAGCGGCGACATCCCTGCACTGGTGCTGCCAGCGAAGGTCAGCACGACTGCGTACTCCTCCTTGTCCTCGACCTGCGCCACGACGTCCATCACGGCGCCGTTGGCTCCAGCTGCGTTAGTGGCGGTGACAGCAAAGTCGAGTGAGGCACCACTCCCACTCGCCGATGCCGCCGAGACTCCACCTCTTCCACTCACGCTGGCAATCCCGACACTGCCCACAGCCACAGAGCCGCTATTTGCGTTGGGAGGGAGTAACAGCCTGGGCTGCGGCAGCGCGCAGGACAGCACCAGTGGGCGCAGTGTTGTCAGAGCCTGGCGGCCACGACGGCGGCTCATCGTCAGAGTGAAGAAGAGTCGCTCGGCCAATACAGAAAGGCGACGCATGGTGCAGAAGCTCTCCATGGCAGGCGAGGTCTTGGACGTGTCGGTGGGCAGGGCGTAGTGCAGGCCGGTGGTGCTCTGCACACTGCCGGGCTGCATCATAGCGCTTGTGGCATCCGCCACAGCCTGCTGCAGCGAAAACGCCTCCGCCAGGGCCTCGTGGAACGGCTTCTCGTTAGGGTCCACGTCCAGCAGCGCGTGTGCGCGCCAGAACTGGCGACGCTGGAACTCCACCAGCTGCCGCTGTGCAATCGCCGCCACGTCCTCCGCTGAGAGGTGGCCGGTGCTGTTATGGATCGGCCTCTCCACCATGTACACCGAGGCGGGCGGGGCAGCGGCCAGCACAGCCGTGAACAGCTTGCACACGTCAAACGCCGATACCTCCGTGCTGTACCCAACCTTGCGCGAGATGCAACGGATTCGGCTTCGGTATACTATGGCGCTGTCCCGTGCGTTGACGCAGTGCTGCAACTCCGTCAGCACACGCCGCAGCGCCTCGTTGCCAACGTCTGCGAGCACCTCCCGCCACGGCCGCCTCGCCATGGCCATCGAAACACCGCAGCGGCTGGCGAGCAGTTGACTCAGTCGTGGGCTGCCGTCTTCGACGTGGTGCAAATCCAGCGCGCTCGCCACCTGCGGATCGTACCAGATGGCGTCCCACAGCGAGGAGTGCCGCAGCAGGTACAGCTGCTCTTCATCGCGGTTGTTCAGTTGCATGCTGCTCACTGCGGCGCTGCGAGCCTGGTTCACGCCCTCCTCCGTCCGATCGCGCAGCACACCACGGCGAACACTATGCTGAAGCGACACCGCCTCCTGCAACGGGGCTAGCTCCACCAGGTAGGTGCCGTAGTCAATCAATCGGCGGAGGTACAAGTCGCACACGCCGATAGCAGCATGCCAGAGAATCGCGTCATTAAAGCGGTGCAGAATCACCGAAAGTTCGTACACCTCCACCGCACTGCTGCGTCCCGCGCACGCGCAGGCGTAGTAGAGCGCCTCAAGGTGCGGTGGCACCTCGCCATCCCCGGCACGCCAGTCAATGCGGTCTTGGCTTTGCGACGGTGTGGCGTCGTCATCTTCGCCGTCGAACAACTCCGCCTCGTCATCCTCGTCCTCACTATTGGTGGTGGCGCTGCTGCTGTCCGAAACCTCCGACTCCTCCTCATACTCCCCGTTCTCGTTGTTGCCCAAGTCCGAATAGGCTCCATCGTTGCTGCCAGCTTCCCCCTCGTCGCCACTACCAGTGCCACTAGCGGTGCAGCCGAGATCTCTGCGCGGCCGACGATGATGCCGGGGGCTCTCACGCGCAGCCTTCATGGCGTGCCGGCGACGACGACGGCGACGCCGCTGCGCCTCTGCCGCGCGCTGGGTGCGAAAAAATGTGTCAACCTCCTCTTGAATACGCTCGCTGCCCCACACGATGAGTCGCTCGTCGTCCGCGCGGCGAAGGTTGTCAAGGTGAAAAGGCCTGTAGGCATCTACGACGATAACAATGTGGCGGGAGAAGTCGAAGTAGTCTTCCAGCACTACAGGTGCACCGAGGCCCACAAGTATGAAGAGGTCGTCCACCACAGGGTGGCTCTCCCCGTCTCGCTCGCTATCTTGGGCGAAGTTGGTTTGCTCGATGAAGCGTCGGACCTCATCGTAGGAGCCGGCGGGGTGCAGCTTGAAGGGATAGAGGAACACCTTCAGCAGGTAGGTGAGGCTAAGAGAGGCAGCAGCGGCATCGGCGGTAGGGGCGACGAGAATGTTGATAGCCTTTCGGGTGGAGAAGTAGTAGGTGGAGATGCGCTCCCACGGCTCCGGTGCTCCCGTGCGCTCGCCCATTGTCTGGAAGGCGGGTTTTGTATGGTCCTGAGGTGTCTATTGTCTGTGTTGCGTTGAATTACAAATGAAGGCGGTGGGTGCACACGTGCGCTATACGAGTCCTCCCGAAAGGAAATCAATCAGCAAATCAATAGCACTGCAGGGGGGACAGAGAACTGCCACTATGCGCCTGTAAACGAGCAGTCGGGCGTTGATATACCGCAGAGGCTGCTGCTCTATAATGTGTGAATGCCAAGTGTGAATCTATGAAAGGCTCCGCGTCGATGGAAGAATCGTCTATGCAACAGCAGAGTCAACAGCAACAAAAAAAAAGTGCTGCGAGGGACGGAGGAGGGTGGAGCAGCAATGGAGAAACACATCGAAAGAGTGCCCTGTTGATGCATGGCGGTCGGGAGCCCACCGTGCGTTCGAAGCAGCGATCTTAAAAGGCTGCAGGAAGGAGGCGGGGACATGAAGCTCCGTGAGGCCTGTAGAAGGGAGGCAGCAGAAACAGCAGTCCCAACTGTCGCTGCGCAGCGCCCCCTGTGCTGCTTCCGACCTACGTCCTTGCTTGGGCTCCACAGCCCTCGCTGTATTCTTTCCATCTCGCACTTACTAAACGTTTCACCTGTAATGACGCACCATCAACGTCCGTATGGAAAACACAGCAGGATCGTTTCCTGGATCAGGATGTGGTCCAGGGGCTGCACTGCCTCGTCCAACCTAGCAAGATTCTCTGCTACCGCAGCCGCAACAACTTCATCTGATATCTGAGAAACGGCAGCCCCCTGTGCAGAAGACGTCGCGCTGGGTGGGTCCATGGACACTGCAGGCCCGAATTTCTCTTGGTACTGCATCCACGCTTTGTTCACCACGTCCTGGCGCCGCACGTGCCAGCGCCGCATCAAGCGAAAAAGCCTTGGCGGCACCACCACGTTCAATAGCGTGTCTCCCGTGGCTTTGGCCATGCGAAAGGTGTCGCACATCGTTTCATCCATGACGGTCCACGAGTCGCGCGGAGTGGCTGCGTCCACATCGACAGGCCGCTGCTCCATTAAAGTAAGGTAATGAATGATGTCTTCGGTGCCCCAGTGCATGGGGTCCGTGAGAGGGATACGAGCATCACCGTGCGGAGAGCCAAGGGCACGCAGCACCTGATGCACGACCGGTGTTGGTATACTAGAGCTCGATACAGAGGAGGATCGGGAGGGCCGTGTAAGTGGGGTGGGCGATGCAATGGTTTGGGTTGTGTGTGGTGACGCCGACGTGGCAGTCGGCATGCCCTCTGCCTCTACAGCCTTATCATCAGCAATGCCCTCCTGTCCTGAAGCAGACGCGAACGCTGCCGGAAGCTCCGCAGCACCTGCAGGTGAGCCTATTTGCGTATCCCCTTCAAAAACAAAGTTTGGCAAAGGTAGAGTCTCCTCTACCTCGGCGGCTTCAATGGTCTCCAGTGCCTCTCGCTCAACGTTACGCTGCGACATGCGATCGCGGCTACCAACGCCCTCCACAGCAGAAAATGCGCTCTCCATCGAAGCGGCAGAGTACAAGTTCTCTCCTGCGCCGGATCCCTCCATTGTCAGCCTGGACGCCCCCTCTGCAAAGCCCTCCCCAGCACCCAGTTCATGCTCAATGAAGGCCTCATAGCTCATGTAGTTGCGCTGCAGCAAACGTCGCTTCGCCTTCAGCTCCGCCTCGTGTAACTCCTCCGCGGAAGGATACCGTGTTTGTGCCGCAGAAGCTGCGGTGCTGGCTGGCTCGCCGTCAGCGCCCTCCGTGGACGGCGGCGGGTGCGGCTGAGCAGCCTGCGCCTCCTTCATCTTCTTCACGGACATGCGGCCAACAGTCGTGAAGCGAGCCCACTCTGGACCGAAGTGCGCGTTGCGCACCTCCGCGCTCTGAGTCGCGTTGGCGAAGCCCTCCTGGTCGACGTCGTTCCAGGCGGAGTAGAGGCCGTCGCTCGGATCCTCCCAGCTACTCTTCTCGCCAAACGGGTCATCTGGGGGCAGCGAGCGGGATTTGATAGTTGCACGACTGCACTGCAACGAGCACCACGGCGCGTGTGAGGTGGAAGTGAAGGAAAGGCAACGTATGTCTGTACTTCGGCGAGAGCGCATGCTTCCCGGGTGAGTAGAGTCTCTGTGGCGCACAGCAGGCACTGCTAGACGGGAAAGGCTCGCGGCGTAGAGGGCCGCACGGTGCGGCGACGACGATAGCGTTGCCGCCCGTTGGTGTGCTCGCGTGTGGCGCATATACTCAAATGTGAAGTGGTCTGGGTGCAGACACGCCCATGGGAAGAGCATTAAAAAAAAAAAAGGGAAGCGTGAAAGGTAGACGCACATCCCAATTTCCTTTTGTTATGATTTGAAGCACGCTGGCATCCTGCACACTGCGCGTAATGGAGATACGAAGCCAAATGCTCCGCTTCACATCTTCGTTTCGTCTCTTTAATTAACGCTGAGTGAGCTGAAACGAACATAAGGGGAAAGCCACGACAGAGCAATGGCGGTCCACACTCAACTACTAGCCTCTCCCTCGGTATCGCCTTCGCGGACACAAGTCACACCACGGCGCAAGCCGCAGAGCAGGCGGAGACAAAGTCATCGGCGTTGCCTTCGACCCCCCCCAGCCCCTTCACTTTTATAATTCGTTTGTTTTTCTCATTTGTTTCTGTTGTTGTTCGGTTGTTGTTTGTGTGCCAGCTGACCGAAGAAACCAGAAAGGGCAGCCGGCAGTAAAACTTTACTCCTCCTGTACTTCATGGCGGCACATTGAAGGAAAAGAAAAATGCAGGGAGCAGCCGCATGCGCCGCGGCATCGCTCCTCACGTCTGGCCAAAACCCAGCCGCGTTGATCAATTCGCATAGTTGTTTTTCCAGCACGATAGGGAGAAGGTGTGTTAGCCTTTGAGTACTCGGTTTGTGTTTCGCTCTCCGTGTGTGACCACCGCAGCGCGTCCCCCTTTATTATTGTTATCCGTATTACCTTGGCTCGCTTGCGTTGTACATGGCAGTGCATGTGTCAGCGCAGGAAGCGCTTTGCGTGTGGGTGGGTGTGAAGCAAGCAAATGTCCACTGCGGTTGATGGCGGCGGTGCGAGTCGCTCATTATGGACCCCCCCCCCGGTGTCGCACTACGCTTCTGTCGGCTACCCATTGCACGCCACTTCTTGGGACAACTCGACTGTGATGAGCCCTCCATCCAATGCCCCACCTTGCAGCCCTGGAAAATGAAAAAAAAAAAAAAGACAAAGGAAAGGGGAAAGGGCCGAGAGCACGAGAGCAACGGCTTCTCCCACGCGCACGCACACAGCAGCGACCAAACGAGCCATCGCCTCCCTCTCGTCACACAGGGCGCCTTCTTGAGTAAGGGCAACACAAAAGTGAGCCGCATGACACGGAAACAACGAGGAAGAATAAAGAAACAATATATCTCCATATCACTACATCTATAGAGATGTAGATGGAGATGTAGACCTGCACAAGGTGTTGAGACCTGAAAAGCGCCCAGCTTGACAGGGAAGAACAAGATGGAAGACACGTTTCATTCAGCAGCGTGCAATGCCAGTCAGGGGACAAGAGCTGATGGCAAGAGCGCGATACTAAATTATACTCGCTTGCTTATTTTTTTCTCTTTTACTTTTGAGTGCATACAGCCGGGGCACCGCATTTTGTGAAGGCGCGAAGGAGCCTACACCCGTCCTTCTTGATCCAGCACTGGTGCTCACCGTCGAGGCAGAGAGGCGATCTCACGCAGAGAGAGAAAGCACAGAACCCATATATAGAGATGCATACCTATATAGGTATATAGGTGTATAGGTAGAGATATCCATAAAGGGGGCTTACTCCTGCGATCAAGCGCGCGGTTTTAGCAGCTGCAGCCCCCGTCATCAGCACCCCTCGTAGCCGACAGGGTGGCTGCAGTGGAACCGCCACGCAGACTCGATAATCTTGTCAATGGAGTCGTACTCCAGCGTCCAGCCCAGCGCGGCGGCCGCCTCCTCACCACAGGCAACGAGCACCGGCGGGTCGCCCTCGCGGCGCTGCTCCTCCTTCGCAGGAATAGGGTGGCCTGTTACGCGACGCGCCGCCTCGATCACCTCGCGTACGGAGTAGCCCTTCGACGTGCCGAGGTTGAAGGTGCTGAAGAACTTGTCCTTGTCGGCCGGCGTCAGCTTTGCCAGATAGTCAAGGGCCTTCACATGCGCCGAGCAGAGGTCCTTAACGTGTACGTAATCGCGAATGCAGGTACCATCCGGCGTGGGGTAATCGGTGCCGAAGATAGAGATGAATTCATCGACCTTCTTGCGCTCAGGGTGGTGGGCTGAGTTGTAGGCGTTAATCCGGTCCGCCAACGGCACGCGCAGAATCAGCGGGATCAGGTGCGACTCGGGCTCGTGCGTCTCGCCAATGTCGCCCTCGGCGTCTGCACCGCAGGCGTTGAAGTAGCGCAGGCACACGCTCTTGATG
This sequence comes from Leptomonas seymouri, assembly GCA_001299535.1. Taxonomy (NCBI): domain Eukaryota; phylum Euglenozoa; class Kinetoplastea; order Trypanosomatida; family Trypanosomatidae; genus Leptomonas; species Leptomonas seymouri. Next base: position 35,248 of record LJSK01000060.1, read on the forward strand.
CCGTAGGCCACCGCACAGTCCTGCAGCATGTACTCGTCCACCAGCTTCGTCGTGCCGTATGGACTTTCCGGCAGACGCTTCGCATTCGGGTGGATCGGCTGCATCGGATCCGGCTCATCCGTCGCACCAGCCTTAATGCGTTCAAACGGGTTACCAAAGAGGGCAGCCGTGCTCGACAGGATAAGCTTGTCGCACTTGAACTTGCGCATCGTCTGCAGAATGCGCAGCATACCAATGACGTTGTTGTCGTAGTACCGCAGCGGGTCGTGCACGCTCTCGCCAACCATGATGTAGGCGCACATGTGTACCACGGCATCGATAGGGGCGTGGGTAGTGAAGACGCGCTCGAGGAAATCGACGTCACGCACGTCGCCAATCTCCAGCGCCGCGAAACGGCGGCCGCCCTTCTTCACCTCGTCAATGTTCACGCCCGGGTGTTTGCGGACATGGTTCTTCTCTGTGTCCACGTGGGTGTCAGAGCCGTGCGACGCCTCGAGACTGTCCGCGATTACGACTTCGTGGCGGGTATGGCGCAGCAACTCACGCACAAAGTGGGTACCGATATAGCCCGCACCACCGCAGACGAGAACCTTCATGATGTCAAGAATGAATGGGAGATAATTTTTTTTAAAAGAAATAACAGAGAGGCGTACGCGAGATAACAAAAAGCACCAAAGGGAAGATGAAGCCGAGGTATGCTGATCCTGAGAGAGTCGTGAAGTGCGTCGTAAAGCAGGTGATCGGGGGAGGGGGGAGGGGGGTCAGGGAGGGAGGGAGGGAGGGCAATTCAACAGGAAGGAAAGCAGGCGAAGTAGGAAGAGCAGCAGCAGAGTACTGAGGGGAAGCCTGGAATTTTCATCTATTCTTTGCGATTATCCTTACAGCAAAGCTCGCGTAGAGGAGCGCTTTAGAAAGGAGATGTGCTGAAGATGAGGTGCCACAGTCACGCAGCAAGATGACAGCCAAACGTCAGCTGGCTGCAATGGCCCAAAGGCAGCGGCCACACCACATGTAGGCAGGCCGTTCTGAAGCCACGTCAGGGAGCTACAAAAAAAAGAAGAAGAAAAAAAGTCTCTCGGCATTGCATCTATAGGTATGTGTGGATGTAGGTCCGGCTTCCGTTGGGCTTTTTTTCGAGTTTTTAGAAGCGGGCGCGCGGAGAGGACCTCGTCTTTTCGCTTTGTTTTTGCTTACTTAATGCCTCCATTCAGAGCTCTATGAAGAAGGCTGCTATGCTTTGCGAAGCGCTTATGCTGCACGCGCATAAGAGCGGCGTACGCGTAACGGAATGTGCGTCTCAACTACAGTGAGAGCACCCGGGAATCGAAGACCTTAAAAGTCAGACGGATAGACATCAAACACGTACGAGTTCACATAGTGCGGCACAGCATTTCCCGCACGCGCTCCTTGCATCTCGCCCACCGTGGCACTGCCAGCGCTGCTCGCATTGTCAAAGTCACCCGCTGTCGGTGTCTCCGCGGCCACTTCCTGTGCAGCCGCGCCGTTGTCGTTGAACATAATTTGAAAAGGCTTCTGCTGCCCAGCACTCAGCAGGTACGCTTGAGCGGCGTCATCCGTCAACTCTTCGCTCTCCCTCTGCTTCGCACTTCGTACGAGCGAGCTCGCGTGAGACTTGATGGCCGCCGCGCACGCATCACTGCTGCTGATGCGCGCCATCAATGCGTCGCGCGTGCGCACAGCTCCGACGTAGGAGCTGTCGACAAGTCGTAGAGGCACTACGCCCACATCTTGCTCGGCCAACACCTCCAGCGCAGCGCTCAGATAGTTACAGCCTTCCCCGTTGAGGGGCCCAAAAGAAAGAACAGCGCACGGCCTTTCGACCCTCCCTGGCGCATTGCTGCTATCGCTTGCGCGATTCACGTTGTGGTACTTGGCACAGCAACACCGAATTAGCGCCATACACTCAGAAGACCTCGTCTCTGCCTCATTGTCCCCTTTGCAGTGCCACGCATCGCCCAGAACGCCAGTGCTGGGGGTGAGCCAGACACGATGCTGCTCTGGTCCCGGGGAACGCCGCACCGCCCACACGGCGCTTCGCTGCGCATCGGAAAACATGTCAGAGCAGAGGAGAACGCGATACTGGTGAGTCCCACTAGCACAACAGCAGAATTGGTCACCCAACGCTCGGAGAAATTCGTCCAAGCAGCTCGCCTCGAATCCGGCAATGTGGATGTTCCATACATCGCCACTGAAGCCGCCTGCAAGCTGCGCGCCACGCCGTGAAGCCCTGGCCTCGACATCTTGAACAAACTGAACTAACGTTGCTGCAAATGACCAGCCATTGCCTTTGTGCACGAGCTCCTCCTGAGAGTCGCCCACCGATTTCTGAGTGCGCCACGTCAATGGCGTGCCCGCAGCCCAGCGCACCACTAAACGCTCGTGCAGCTCGCGCGCGTGCCGCCACAGCTTGCACTCGACCTTGTGAGCGCCCTCCTTCCAGTCCAGTCCCTGATGGCGCTTGCAGCAATACAAGACAGTCTTGCAGCTACCACAACGAAGGAGCGCCTCGCGTCGGCGGCCGCACCAGCCGCACTTCTTTGTGGGCACCAGTGACAGATCTACCGGCGGGGCTTTGAGCACGTAGCCAGGGCTGGGCGGAACCAGCGAAGGAGAAGCAGCAAGCGTACAGGAAGGCGACCCATCTGCAGCCGACGAAGCTGCATCCTTGTAGATCTCTTCCACGTGCGCGCCAAAGAACTGGAGCGCCGCTACTGCTGCCTGGATCATCTCCATGGTAGGCGACAGCACCTCCACCTCCGCCTGCGCAGTTGCAAGTGGGTTCGTTTTATGCACATTGCCGGTGGGTCGGCGGTAGCAAACACGCGGCACCACAACTCCACAGCACGAACACGCACACTGAGAAGCGGGCGCCGAGTGGAAGACGGGTGCGTCCTCCTGGACACACTGAAAGTAGGCCTCTAAGTCGCAGAATGGGGTGCCCTCCACCGGCGTCAGCTGCACCATCACCTCACCATCATCGGGCAGGGTGTCAGAGTACAAGAATTGAATGTTCGCAGGGTTGCCCAGCTGCTCTAACGTGTACTGCACATCGCCGCGGTCTTGCAAAAGATGCAGCTCGGCTCCAATGGGCTGTGGGGCCAGCGGTCCGGGGTCTCGGTTGTCCACGTCGATGGGCCGCTTCTCTACAATCGGGCGCTGCAGCACAATGACGTGCTGGAAGGCCCGCGTCGAAGAGGAAGGGCATTCGGGTAGAGTAAAGGAGGTGTACTCGCCGACCCGCTGCTTCCATTGTGCAATGCCGGCATCCCGCTCCGCGCGCAGCTTCGCCATCCCGGTCAGCGTCTCTGGGTCCACCAATGGCGCGCGATGGGCTGCCCCAGCGTGCTCAGCTTCCACAAACAAAGAAGTGTAAAGACACTTCGGTAGCTTCGAGACAATCGAGTACAGCAAGCTTCGGCCCTCTGCCGGCAGCGAAGGAACGGACGCGTCTGTCGTGAAGGAGCGCGTGGCGGAGCTGGGGGAAGACATCCACTGCACTGCAGCGCGCACAACTCTATCAACGAAGGGCTGCACGGTGGGGTCGGCAGTCACGGACTTCACCGGCCGGAGCTCCGCCGACGTCCTCTCACACACCAATCGAATCGTCGCGGTGCACTGTGAATTGTGCACGTAATGCGTGATGGCCACAGCGGACGCCAAGCCCGACTTTGCCTCTCCAGCAATGGGGTCACTCCGCGGACTCCAATAGCGACTCAGAACCTCTGCAACTGCTGGAGTCAACGTGTCTTCGAACACCGCCTCTGACACCAACCCCATCCGGCGATACGCCTGCCCATCCGCCACACTGAGCCACTCAAGCGAACACGCAGGGTGCAAGCCAGCAGGAATCGCGCGCAGCATCGTGCGCAATGCCCCAACGCCACCGCCGCCACTCGTCACGCTCTCCCTCGAACCTCCACCTGCACTGCTGTCGATGCCACTGCGCTGAAACGTCTCGCGTGGAATGGCGCCGTTAGGCAGCACGGTGTGGCACAGAAGGTGCCACGCATCGTTGTCGATTTCATGGGGAGGCACGGCATCAAGCTTCGCCGCTTGGGGGCCCTCTTCCGGTTGTCCCTTTGCGGCAAGGTCAGAATGGCAAGTTGACGTCGCGGACTTGCCAGTACAGGCAGCAAAGACGAGGAAGTACAGTGGCGCGGTCATGCGGTTTTCAATCGCATCGTGGAGCCAAAGCTGCGGGTAGTAGGCAACGAAGCGCCAGTGCGTGTACGTAGTGCCGGCGGAGCTCAGCACCTCAACCAAATCCGGCACCTCGGTGCATGGCGTGCCTCCGCGGAGAAAAGACTCCGCACGTGACATGCTGCAGCACGTGTGTAGGGTGTGGGTGTCTGTGTGTCGATTGAAAACGCTTCTTGAAGTAAGCAAAGCCAATAGCGCACAACAGAGCGGTCTGCTGCACTCTCACCAAGCCCCCGAAAAAAATCAGGCTTTTGTGCGTTAAACGAAACGCAAACGTTAAAGAACGAGTTAAATGATAAAAAACAAATGCCGCTCACTTTGTCAGCTGAGGTGCGACACGGAATGCGCAGGGGCTGGAATGGCCTGCAGATCAATGCATAGCACAGTGATTAAGGGGGTTCCGCACATCAAGTGCCCACAGAAGAGCAAAAGATAATTTGTTGTTGCAGAGCAGGCGGGGGTGTTTGCAAAGGTATGTCAGTGAAGCATTTAGAGCAGAGGTAAAACGATCAGGCAGAGCACGAGCCAAAACAAATGAGTAAGCGCTTCCCACTCCCTCTGCTCTCCAAGTATCCGCCAAGAGCCAGAGCACCATCGACAGGCAAGCAAGGGTTATTCAACTATTCAATCGGAGATGGCGAAACGCAACTGCAATTGCTATTTCTTTTAGCAGATGTATCACCCGCTACCGGTGGTGCGAATCCGGAAAGAAAAGAGCGCACGCCCACTCTGTTTCGTCGCTGCGGAAGCCTAGCCGTCTTCGTTTTCGTTACGTGGCACTGTTACCACATTTGAGTTGATCGATAAACAAACAAAAAAGAAAAAGAGGCACTCGCGCCCTCCCACCGCGGGCACGGAACCGCAACGCGGTCGAGCCTACGAGCACGCGGGACACACAGAAATAAAATCAACGCCAAAAGAAAGGAATCGTAAAAGCAAAAGACTCTAACGGGGAGCCCAAGATATGAGCGTATAACATGAACACCACAGCAACACACCTTCAGCTACTTTCCAGCACCGTGTTGCGACGGTGCCTGGCAACAGCAAACTACCACAAAGCAACAGTCTACACACCTGTCTTCATCAAACCTCTAAACTTCACAATACAAACAAAGAAGCAACCAACACAAAACGAACGAGCCTCTTGGCCCAAGCATCGCTAGCACCACCCTAACGAACCTAGCAAAAGCGGTACTGAGAGAGCTGCCTTGAATTACGGCGCATCGGCCTTCACTTGCACACCTGTACCGGCACCCTGGTTCAAAGAAGCATACCACTCACATCACAGAACACCACGGGCACAGAGCACGGCGCACATTCTTCTCCTTTCCATTGAGAAGTCCAGTCTTCTCCGTCGCCTCCGCGCGTCGGCGAACGTCCACCGCCACCTCATCGCGCATCCGCATCGTCTCCGCCTTTTCAACCTCAACCGCCGCCAACAAACTCCTCAGCCGATTCACCTCTTCAGACAGGCCAACCGTCTTCGCCTCCGCCTCCTCCAAAGCCTTCGCCTTCGCCTCCACAGAAAAATTCGCTGTCTCCACATTCTTGATCTTCGACTCCGATCCTGCATGTGCGGCCTCGACCGCCTTCAGCTTCGACTCGCACGCGGCCTGCGCAGCTTCGAGGTCCTTCACGTGAGCCGCTTGCTTCGCAACTGCTGCTGCTAGCGACGCCGACAGCTCCTCAGCCCTCGCCTCCGCCTGAGCCCTAGCAGCCTCAGCCTCAGCCTTCGCCGCCTCAAGAGTCTTCGCCTTGGTCTCGGCGGCGGTCTTAGCCGCCTCCATCTTCTTGACCTTGGACTCCGACTTGGCGTGCGCGGCATCCGCCGCCTTAAGGCGAGACTCGCGCTCAGCCGCAACGGCGGCAACACGCTCTAGCTCCTTCGACTTCGCCTGCGCATCCGCGGCGGCAGCCTCCAATTCCTGAGCCCTCGCTTTTGACTCTCGCTGCGCTGCCTCTGCCGCCGCCAACTTCGCATCCGCATCCGCCTTCGACGCCTCCAGCGCCTCAAGCTTGGCCTTCAGCGCGGCGTGGGTGTTTTCCAGCTCAGCGACGCGCGCCGCGTGCTCCGCGGCAGCTGCGGCAGAGGACGCGCCAAGCTCAGCAGCCTTGGCACTCGCCTCAGCGTGAGCAGCTTCCAGAGACTTGGCCTTGGCCTCCACCTCCGCCTTCGCCGCCTCCACGCTCTTCAGCATGGTTTCCGACTCCGCACGCGCAGCCGCCAGCTCCTTCGTCCTCGCCTCTATCTCCGACACCTTTGCCTGCGAGGCGGCCAGCGAAGCCTCCAGCTCCGCCACACGAGCCGCGTGCTCCGCGGCAGCGGCGGCAGAGGCCTCCAGTTGGCCCATTTTCCGCTCCATAGCCGCCGCTGCGGTTTCCTGTCCCCTTGCGCGGCTCTCCATAGATGCCTTTGCAGCCTCCAGCGCTTCAATTTTAGTGGAGGTCTCCGCCAACAAGACTTCAAGCTCCTTTACTCGACTCGCGCGGTCAGCCCCAGCAGCAGTCTTGGCGCTCTGTTGCGCCAGTTGGGCCTCCAAGTCCTTCACCTTTGCCTCCAGCTGTTCCGCCGCGGCCGCTTTTTCAAGTGCGCGTCCCATCTGCGTCCGCAGCAAGTCTCGCTCATTTTCTAATTGGCCTTTGGTGTAGCTAGAGGTTCGCTCGAGATCTTCGTACTTCCGGTGAAGCTCTGCGAGGTTCTCCTGCGCTACATCGAGCTCAAGCCGCAGGTTTTGGTAAGCCTCGTTGTCGGTGGCAGACGTGGAGCTGCTGTAGACGCTGCTGCTGGAGCTGCGGGAGCTGCGGGAGTTGCTTGATGTGTACGAATTCTGCGAGGCGGAGTCGTCGTAGGAGTTGTCGGCCTCGTATGGGTCCTCCACATCGGGCGAGCCCTCACGAAATCCAAGAGCAGAGCTCATGGGATCGAAAAACTGTCGATGGAAGTGTTGGGGGAGCGAACGACTTTAAAAAAAAAATTAGGAAGTCTGCGTTTTATGTGCGATGTTAAACTTCTAAGAGAAATCAACAGAAAAAGGTATTTTTTGAGGTGTTCCGCCACGAGGCGATACCGCGAAACGACAGACACAGGCGCTGCGATCCCCCAGAAGAGAGGAGCAGGAGCAGTGCAAAGCTCAGACGATGTGTGGAGCCGTGTTTACGTCGGTATGATGTTTGTGAGATGTATCGCTTCACCGATTGTAAAGGGAGACCATCTATCTATACTGGTCAAGTAAAATAGGAATATAATTATAATAATAATGTGGAGGTTGAGGGAGATAAAGCCTGTACAAGCACCAGGCAGGGAGTCTGTACCCGCGCTCACAAGATAAGGCCGTGTAATGTTAAGGTGGTCAACGTAATCGACGCCCAGTGGATCTGTTTGATCCGTCTGATGTAGATTTAAATAGAAAAGGAAACGTGGTGAAGCAATAGAGAGATTGACATCGTTTTGTGTGTGTGTGTGTGTGTGTGTGTGTGTGTGTGTGTTTGTGGTAATCAAACCCGATGAAAAAGGTGAGATTGACGGTGGTACAATGCAAGTGTGCATCGCAGCACATGTTTTAAGTGAGCCGTGAATCTTCACGGATGTGCTCGACTCCTTGTTCTCTGTTTTTTCTAGTGAAAGCGTCGCAGCGCCCAGATGCAAACGCTCGGCACTCGCACCCTCCCGAGAATGTTCGTGCGCGTGAAGGCGGCTCATCAGCCTCAAAATAGAAAGGCGGCGAGTACATGGAATACGCATATATATGTATTCGCAAGGGCTCCTTATAACTCTCACAAGCCCCGCACACCAACAAAAACAAAAGCAATACAGGGGCAGAGAATTGAACTACGGTGGGTGGCATCCGCCTGCACCAAGGAGGTAGGATCGACGTGCAAGCGCATGCCACTTCATTGGTTCACCGCAGATGGCGTTGGCAATCCGCAGCACACCACATGAATCTACACGCAGCGTATTATCCCTCCGCGTCGTTTTCCCTGTTCAGTAGCCGTTGGGCACCGTGTAGTAGTAAACCTGCGACACTGCAGCGCCAACTGGCAGTGACAGTGGGACCAGCAGAGATCCGTTGTAGGTGGTTCCATCCGCAGGATCAACCGAGTACTGGCCGAGGTACATGTGATGCCCGTCACTGCGCACCCTATCCGATGGTGCTACGAGAGTCTGCTCCTCTTCCCTGTTCACAGCATCGGATGCAGCAGCGCTCAGTGTAACTGACGCAAACAACACTACAGTAGATCGCACTCCACGTTCTGCATGAACTTTGGCAAACAAACACTCTGCATTGGTCAGCGAAAGAACTTGATCACCACTCTTGCCTGTAGGGTGGGTTACCCATGTCGCCCAGGTATATGGGCCCGCAGCATGAAGTACAGAAGCATCAGGTTTGGCGCCCCCCACGTCCTCGACGGTGTGTGACATCACAGGGCCCTGATAGACCGCCACCGCGCCGACACACACCTGAAGCGTTCGTCTCGGGTCGCCATTCACAACCGACAGAGAGGTCACATGCAGCGTCTCTTTCGATATGTTTTGCAGCTCATAGTGGACGTGATACCACTGTCCAGCAGAAGAAGGAGTGCTGCGCGAAACCATGACGCGTGCTAGCACTCCCTCAAGGCCCGCGATCTCAACCGGCGCTGCACAGGCTTGAAGTGCTGTCTTCTCCCACACCACAGCCTGAAAAGCGCCACGTGATGCTGAGTCAAATCCGAGACGCAGGCCGCGGTGTGCCTCTATCGGCTTCTCCGATGCGGTGCTACTGCCCGATAGCGCTTCGGGCACCTCTTCCTGGTCCAGTATCAACTCGATGTGAAGAGTTGAAGATGGAGAGAACGCCCTAGCGCCTTCCTCGCTCTGCGGCGCGGCAGCAGCAGGCAGCGCGCTTCGCACGTACCACCGCAGCACCTCTGCAGCACTCATCGATGGAATTAGGCAACTCAGGCAACGATTACCGAACCAAGCCTTGTCGTAGCGCCACGCCGCACGCACCGTGCCGCCATACACCGAGCCCTGTAGAGAAAACGCTGGTAAACGCAAGGGCAGTGCCGCAAACGCTCCGGGCTGTATGGCGTGGGGTCCGAGTGCGGACAGAGGATCAGCTTGCGTGTTGCCCGCGGCGGACGACGGAGGCGCCTCGTAAGAGAACGGTGGGAGGGCGTGTGCGCCAGCAATCTCGCACCAGGCGCTGGTTGTGCAGTTTAGCGTCTGCGGCAACTCCGACAACGATTTCGTTGTGAGGCAGCCGTTCACATAGAAGTCGTAGCCCACGCCCAACTGAAACGCGGTCCACGCACACAGCGGCGCGCCCCCGTCTCTCGGTGGATCACACGACAGTACTCTCGAGTGATAGGAAAACTTATCCTGCATCCGAAACCACAGCCGACACTCTGCCAGCTCAAAAGTATCGCGGCTACCTTTGCTCTCCCACTCCATCGTCCACGCCGGAGCGAAGAGGGCAACCGACAGGCCGGCGTGCAGGGCCTCCTCGACGGCCACGTAGGTGTTGTAGCCACCACCGCCGAACATGCGTCGGCCAAACACGTCCACGCCGACGAATACATCGGTACCGCGTGACCCCGCAGTGGTGCGAGTCAGGGCGATGTGTACAGGATTCCAAAAATAATTTGTGAAGAGACCATCGCAGACATCGAAGAACGGCTTGTTGCACGCCGTCAGCGCGTTCTGATACGCCAGCGAGCCGTCTATCGTTATCGCATCGTACCATAACACCAGTCGTGTGGTGCTCAGCGACGCCTTGAGGTTTAGCTGCTTGCGCAGCTGCGTGCAGAAGACCACAAGTCGTTTTGCCATGGTCGGTGGCAGGCTGTTCTCCACGTTCAGTAGATAGCCATCAAATCCGTAGGCATCGCACACCTGTACGAGACGCTCAATGATAGCCGCCATGCGTTTGGCGTCGGACAGCAGCATTTCAAGATCCGCAGCACCATCGGCGCCTTCTGTGATGATGGTGCCCAGCACGGCCACGCCGTTGCGATGTCCGTCGTGGATCCACTCCCGCGGCGGCACGCTGATGCGCTGATGAGAGAAGTATACAAAACAGTCCACGCGGTCCCAGTAGCCCACCGTGTACGCACCCTCAACCGCTGAAATACGTCTGTTAGGCTTGCTAAACTCCGTGTGCATATTGCGGCCAACGGCGGCGCTCTCGCCATTCTCCAGTACATAGAGATGGCGCTCACCGGCGGTGTAGCCGCCCCCGAAGTCGTGGCACACGAGCAGACGCGTCGATGGCATTGCACACCTCGCAAAAGGAGACGCTAGGAGGCTTCGGCTGGCGCGGCGGTCGTTACCAGAAGTCTCATTCGTGGTATTCTGAGGAGAGGAACCTCTTCCATGCGCATCAGCAGCTGATGCAGCGGTCCCTGTACGGCACTGCAGCGACTGCGGCTTTACATAGAACGCAGGCGGGCACCACTTGTTGAGCAACTCGTCAAAGGACCCAATAGGCTGCCCACTTGCCGCACGCAGCAGCTTTGAGAGGTGCACACCCACCTCCAGCTCCTGCAACGTCTGAGCTAGCGTCGGCGGAAGCCGGCTCGTCTCGCACAGAACCTCCGCCTTGTCCGTGACGACGACTGCGTGGCCACCGTAAGGAATCACGCAGCGACCGGAAGGCTCCATCACGCCAGGCTGCACGCCACACCCATGCTCCGCCCGTGCCACGCCAAAGCGACCGTAGCCGCAGAAGATAAAGCTGGACTTAGCAGACGCAGTAGCTGCCGCAGCGCTAGCCCAAGCCAGTCGTGCAGGCACCCACGAAAAACTGCTTTCCTGGCCTCGCTGCACGCAGAGCACCTCGTACCCGCCGCTGATCTCCACCTCTCGGCCGTCGCTGCTGCAGTAATAAGCCTGCAGGAGCTGCTGGTTGGGGGAGAGGCGGCACTTGCCGAAGCCATACGGGCCCTCCACACAGCCGCCGCTGCTGCTGGAGAGGCAGTGAATGGAAAAGAGGGGTGCACCGCCCTCCCAGCCAATGGAGAGGGGTGTCCAGTCCTTTGGAAAGGGCGGGTAGCAGTACCGCAGCACAGCGCTCGCTGCCTCCATGCTTGCACCGCTGGTACCTCCTGGCGTAGCCCCAGTCGACGAAGCACCAGGCGGTGGAGGGGCCTTCAGGGAGCCACCCTCCACCGATCCCCCCTCTTCATTCCTAACGGACGAAGAAGTTGGTGTCGCCGTACCCTCCGAGGCCTTTGCCCTCGTCTTGGCCGCATCCGCCGCGGCCCCCTCGATGCTAGAGATGGTGATGGCCAGCATCTCAATGACGCGCTGCAGAAGCGGTGCACTACCTGCAGCGTCCGGCAAGAACCACTGCTCCCCGCCGTTGCCGCTGCTGTGCGGGCGACGCACAAAGCCCGCAATGCGCAGTACGTCGGTGAGACCGTACGACTCTAATGGTTTCAGCTTCATCCTGTACGCGCCGCTTTCCATCGAGAGCGCCCGATACTTCGCCTCGTTGGGGTGCTCGCAGATATTCGTCATGACAGTCTGCAGCACCGTCAGGCCGCTGATGACCTTATCAAAGGCCTCTGGTGGACTCCGCGGCCCGTCAGCGATCATTTCGTTGCTCTCAAGCATGGCCTGTGCCAGCATGAGATCCTCTTCGTCTGACTCGGTGACAGCCTGATGAGGACGCAGAAGACCCACGCACGCATCGGTGCGACCGGCGGAAGAAGATAAGGAGGGGGGTGGCGGCCGCGGCTGGTCCAGCGGCGGTGCCGGTCCAGGCGCGGACCCAGCACCCACAGCGGTCGCTTGCTCTAGCATGGGCCGCAGCATCTGCCCCATCGGCGTCGAGAGCAGCGTAGGGATCATCTCTAGCACATCCTGTGGAATGTGGCGCCCGAGCAAATACATACTCGCGGCATCTGAAAAACTGTTGCAGTTGTTGTTCAGCAAGTGATAGTCATTAGGACCGAAGCCGGATGTGCGCTGCCGCTGCGTCCACGCAAAGAACTCATCATGCCCTTTGGTCGTCTGGCCCAGCACCTCGGTGCTGTGGGGCGTTCCGAATCGAGTGTGGCCCGGGTTTGAGTCAGCCATGATGCCCACGCCACCATCAAAGTAGTACTCCTTGCCAAAGACGACGATGGAGGTGTGCCAGATACCCTCGATGGGACGTCCAATCAGCATTGGGCCGATGCTGCGGGCCATTCCCTGGGTCAAGTCATAGCGGTAAAGCGATACCGTAGAGCTGGAGGAAGAAGGAGGCATTTGCGCTTGCTCACTCTGCTTGATCTTCTTGATGTGTGTGAGAGCCCCGCCGTCCACCAGAAACGAGAGACCAACGCTGCAATCGGTGACAACGACACTAACAACTAGAGAGAATTGAATCTACGGTGCAGGGCGTGAAGGGGGGAGAAGGAGGGGCATTATGCATGGGAAACGCACGGCATGCTGCACGCAGCCGCGCAGAGCACCGTATGATCATCATCATCATCATCGAAAAAATGTAGTGGAAGGGAGGGGGAGGGAAAGCGGAGCAAAGCGAAAAAAGGGAGGCCCTTGAAGACCCGCACGGCGACTTGGAAATCCCCTGGAGAGACCTCTCAGGCTCTCCTCCCCCCATCCCCTCGTCTGCCTTCGCATGGCTGAGAGCGTTCAACGAGCACCGAAGCGAGCAGAAAATGCAAATCCCATCTCACGCTCTTCTTCTTTCCTGTTCAGCATCATAGCGAACACGCACAACGTGCAGCCAAATAAAAAAACGAGGCCCTTAAAGGTTGAGCAGCCTCCACCCTGAGAGCTGAATGAAGACTTGCAATCAGGATTGCTGCACTGCGCATCTCCATCAAGCCCTGTACTTCAACTACTCGCACAAGGCAGCCAACTCGGCACTGATCACGCGCTTCGACTTGGCACCAGCTGGCAGCGTATCAGGCCCGTCCAGTGAGGCAAGTGCCTTCTCCAGATCATGTCGCAGCCGCTCCTCTGTTTGTAGCACCTCCTTCGGCACCACAGCAGAGGATTCCTGCGGTGAAACAGCTGGGTCTCTGCTTCGTTGTAAAGCATCCGAAGAAGCACGGCGGTCATCGACTGCATCACGACGCTGATTGTCACCATTCTTTTCATTAAAGCCTATAATGCGCTGCAGACTGTCCTTGGACTCATCAGCGCCTTCTCGCTTCCAGTTGGTACGGAAGGCGAAGTCATCCTCCCCCCGTCCCCGCTTGTGGTCCCCACCAACGTCGCTACCTCCGCCATGGCGCAGAGCTGCGCTCTCCTCCACGGATGCCCCGCTACTGGTTTTCGACACCACTGAATTCCTGGCGCCGCACACCGGGCAGCGTCCCTCCTCCATGTCCATCTCAGTTGCAGAGACGTAGCAACTCGAGCACACGCAGAAGCGGCAGCAGCTCGCCAGCTTCTCCTCAAAGGCTGGAAGACGGCACAGCACACACTGATGAGTGTTAGCAGGGTCGTCGACGCTGCCCACGTTGCTAGACTGGCCGTCCTTGATGGGATACAGCTGGCTGGCGAGCGCGGCTGCGCGCTGCAGGCGAAGTGGGTCCACTGAAGCGCCAGCAGCATGTCCAGGGAGTCTCGGCAAGTCCTGCGACCGCCCAGACGTTGATGAAGGGGGAGGGGTATTACTGCTACTGTGCACACTCCGGCCTTGTGCTGCGTGCGGTGGCAGCACTGAGCTTGTCGTAACCAGCAGCTCTTCCTCCATCTCCCTCACACGTCGCTGGCGCTCGAGCTGCTCCTGCTCCTTGCGCGTGGCATCGTCATCGGCGAGCTGACGCTGCGAGACGGTGATGGTGAGACGGTCGTAGGTGTGCAGCTCCTCGTTTTCGTGAAGAACAATGGCGACCACAGCGTCACGTGAGGATGCCCCATTAATGATGCTTTCATCGGCGTTGCCAGCGTTGCTGGTGTTGTTAGCGGCCTCGTTTGTCCCTCTCAAAGGCGGTGGTGGGGTCGAGAGTGATGCATTTTTACCTCCAGGTGCGTCGCGCGCGGACACCAACTTGCGCACCTCCAGCTTGTATCGGCTGGTGTTAACGCGGTGCTCTCGAATCACCTGCTCGAGGATTTTATCTTTTGTGGTGGTCTCACCAGGGAAGCCGAGGGTGAGGTACCGCCCTGAAGCGGCGGGGTGATCGCCCAACAAGCGGTACTGAACCACGCCCTCCATTCAGATGTTGCCGTCAGTACTGTTTGCTGTTTATGTGTGTGAGAGAGAGAGAGCTCTTCGCTCCTCCAGTGGTCTCAACGATGTACTGGTGAGTATCAGATTTGGGTGATGCTTTGCGAAACAAACAAAGGCCTCGTTTCGAGTAGGCCAACTGCGGCGCACAGTAAGGCTACACGTCCACCGCTGAGACTGACCTCAAGGCTACAGCGCTGGCAAAAAGAAGGCACAAAGGGAGAGGGCACGCGGGAGAAGCGGGTGTGCATCTTGAAAGATCAAGACAGACAACTTGGTGGGGTGTTGCCTCAAGGAAAGAGGCGTCGGAGCTAAATGGTACACCGCTTCTACAGATACAGCCCAGAACCCAATGCTCTGGTTCAGTGCACTGAACAGCAGAGGGCAATCGAAATACTTATTTCTCTCTACACCCGCCCACTCCCACTTTCAACTGCTATGGGACACACGCGGGATCTCACCGCACAACGCATCTGCAAATTACAGCAACGACAGCGCCAACTCGCATTTTTAAAGCTGTAAGTTTACGTTCTTTCTTTTTTCTTCGCTCTCGTACATTGGCGACGTCCGCACACACACACACACACACTTTCATTGCACGTATCTATACATAGCCCTGTGGAGATCAGCATACACAGAGCCCGTGTCATGAGAGCGCTCTTCAGTGGTGGGCTAACACCGTTGCACAGAGCTCGCACAGTGAGCATAGAAATAAAACATATCAACACCAAAAAGAGAATAAAAGAGAGAAGGTGCTCGAGTTGAAATCTACTGTACATCCATTATGATGTCCTTCTTGCGTTTGTGCGGGACTGCCTTGCGCGAGCTGCGGTGACATCGAAGCAGGCGACGACAGGAAGGGCGAGTAAGAGAGGGACCCTGCGCTTCCGGCCCGTCCGTGACTCACGCCTCCCACTACAACCGCACTAATCGCAGGTTTTGCTCACCCAACGCGTCATCGGCTCGCTCGTCACAGACTCTATGATACCGTTGCCTTTGCTAGACGCCGCCGCAGCACCTGTCGCAGGGCCACCAACGTGACCCTTCAAGCCCTTCGCTCTGTAAACGGTGCTGCCGTCCTTGTCTACGTAGTACCACTCCGCATCCTGATCGGCCTCGCGCTTCGCCCTCAGCTGTGCAATGGTCTCCTCCGGCGGCATTTCTGTGTACCCGAGAGAGGCGAGCACGTTGACGCCGTCAAACTGATTTTTGGGCTTTGTGAAGCGCGGTTTGGGGTGCATGGCATTTCGTCGTTCCTCCTCAATGGCGGACGCGCGCTTGTCAAGCACGCTCGCTACCACCCCACCACGCGCACGCCGCTCCGCCTCCAGCGCCTGCACCTCCTCGCGGTTTTTCTGGCTGTTCCAGTTCACGGAACGCACAAAGTGAGTGCGGTCGATCGAGTAACTCTCCGCCTCGGGTGCGACGTAGTCGGTGTGCATGACGCTACGTTTCTCAAAGGAGATCTGGCAGCCTGTAAAGACGCTACGGAACGCATTGCGGTCACGGTATGATGTACCGCAATGCAGCAGCCACACCCGCGTCTTGGGCTTGCCTTCGCTATCCGAGAGCACAGAGCAGTAGTTCTTCAACAGAAGTCGTACTTGCTCTTTCTCTAACACTGTGGTGGTCGCTGAGATGAGGACCGGGTCCGGCTTTGTAGGATCTTGCTGATAGATGTCTTTGCAGATGGCCCGGAACTGGTCTCGCTGAGGGCCGGTGGCGACCATGTTGTACCAGTACTCCACATGTGCACGTTTGTCGGCATCGAAGAGGGGATAGAACGGCTCTTTCATGAGGTGCCATTGCGTTGAAGGGATCTCCGGCTTCGCCTGTATCAATTTCCGGCGTGTGTTCATGGCGGCTGCAACGACAGCTCAGGTCTAACAAAACAATACAACAAAAATGGAGGCTCTTCAGCTTTCTTCTTTCTTTCTTGGAGAATTTTTGTGTGTGCGTGTATCGTTTGAGAAGCGAAAGCGACGCGGTGGGTCAACATCAGCACAAACGCAAATAAAGAGAGGGGGAAGGAAATATAGGGAAAGAGGCGCGCAGCTTTTCATTCGTAAATTCAACTTGAAGCGCATGAGGCTGGAACGTAGGCAACGAACGCCATGTATACTTTTCTTTCAGCAGCTCTTTCACTGCCTGTCCTTCCAACGTTGCCTGCGCTCTCACTCGCCCAAGCGCTTAAGCAAAGCGCAACAGGGAGACGGCGCCACAGAAAGCGGTGTTGTACCTCGAATGGCCCAGCAATGGACAGTGATAGCTTCAGCGTTGCTTGCCACGTCAAATGGCCCTCCCTCGATTACCGCCTTCTGCCCTTGATGTTCTCGATCTCATTCTGAGACAGCAACGCGGTGGTAAAACGCCGGCATGTGCTGCGGAAAGCAGTTCTCATCTAAATGTGGCAAAGATACAATGTATATATAATATGATAAACTAAAGTGCGCAAGGAGATGCGTACAACTCTCTTGTATGGCGCTCGCTGCCTTATCCAGTCATCTACAAGAAGCCGCCCGCGCATTCACCCCTCTTTACTGTTGCTGTCTTGTTCTCTTCCTCCATGGCGAGCTCGAAAAAGTGCGTCGATTGCCTCTCTGTGCCTAAGCGGTGTTCGGCGATCAAAACAACAAGCACTGTGAGCGCAAGGCAAAGGAAATAACAAGCAGCGTCAGTGCAGGCTCAGTGCCTTCACTTCTGTTGGCGCACTTTGCCTCTCTTTCTATGCATCTTCCGCGAGTTTGCCTTTGCGCTCCCCGTGTTCGATCTCGTTTTGCTTCTGTGCCGCCTGTGCCAATCCAGCAAGCTCCGCAGACTCGCCATGCGGTGTCATAGCCACCTGGACCACCGAGGAGCTGTTCACACTGACCAGCCCGCGAAAGGTCTTGGTCCAGATGTCGAACACCTTCGCGTTACACGTGAGAATATCAACACTGCGCGAGGTGTGCTGCCGGATGTCGTAGAACCACAAGCTGAAGGCGCCGTCCACCGGCATTCGTGCGCGGTGTCCACGGCCCTCGCGGCAGCCAATGATGGTGTTAGGCGACTCGAGAAAGGGGCGGAAGCACGCCGCCTGCGGACTGAGGGTGACACCCACCAAATTGTCTAAAGGAATTGCATCGAGAATGTGCACCCCCGACTCGTGCAGCGTGACGACGAGATGAGGCACCGACTCCGTACCCGACTCTAAGCGGTTGACAGGCAACATGCGAATGCGGAAAAAGCGTTCCTTGGGCCACTTGGACGGCATGTAGTACACGAAGTACGCCCCCTCCCGGCAGAGGTCTAGATAATGCAGGAAGAGCTCCGCCATGTGGTAGTCGACCAACTCACGATAGCGAGGCAGATAAATGCCTCGATGCTGCAGCAGTGCGAGGATGATGACATGGCTTGGATGGCGAATCCACACAAAGGGTGTCTCCTGAGCCCGTCGCAGCAGCTCCAAGGGGACGACGGGCTGCTCGTCCATTGCTTGGACCACCGCGTCTGCAAACGAGAGTGAGTCAGCGTCGTCTGCGTTCCACATATCATCAGAGTCCTCACTGGCATTCTCCCGGTCGTCGCCGTGTCTCCGGCGCCCGCTGCCGCCGCCGCCACCACGGCGTCGACGACGCGACCGGCGCTCATCATAGGAAGCCTTCGAGAATGAAGCATCGGACGGTGGCGCTACAGCATCGAGGCTCGTGGTGTCATCACCGAAGTGGTCAGGCAGCGGACCGTCTGGAGTCGCAACAGTCTCATCGGTCCAGCGATCAGCTCGTGCCCGCGAGCGACTGTTGACGAGCCCACTCACGTTTTCGGAGCGGTACGGGCGTTGCTCCTCTCGGAAGGTGGTGGCGGTGGTGATGTCGCCCGTTGCCAGCGGCCGCGTGCCACCACGCCAGTCGAAATCCGGCGCGCCACCACCACTACCAAAGTACGCCGGCGTCTTCGACGGCATGACTCTAGACGATGTCCTTACATAGGTGGAGGTGCAGGCGCCCCTGTCCACGAGGTTTCCCCAAAGCGAAGCGTAGCCGTCACGCGATGTTCGGTTGCCCGGCGCTGATGCCGGCCTAGAGAAAAGCCCCTTGGATGGGTACAAACGGCGGTAGCGATTCAAGAAGTCCTCGCGAGGCTCGAGGCCAGCACCGGAGGCAGTGGGACGTGTGGCATCCCACGGCGGCACACAACCGGTATCCCCCGTAATGACGTTGGTGTCCCGTGGATTCGACGCGCTCTCCGAGACGAAGAGAGGGCGCGTGGCGGAAGGTCTCGGTGTGCTGCGGCTGAAACCGCTGGCGGCGGTGTACACATTATCGCCCTCTAGTGGCTGATTGTAACGCCGTTGAAGGAGCTCTGACCACCCTTGCGAAGGCGAAGCATAGCTGTTTGTATCGCCAAAGCAACTATGTCTGCCCATCAGACTATCACTGAATCGCGGAATGGGAGAAGGTGGGGCAGCGCCAGCAGCACAGCTGCAGTCATTGTATGCATCGCTGTTCATCGTGTTGTTCGTCATGGACGTGTTGTTGTTACTGCTGCTGCCGACGCCACCATACCCAACACCCGAAACGCCCAACGTGCTTAACGGTGCTGCCGTGTGGTTCAGGCGTGAGCCCGTCTCGACTCTGTCATACGCGTTCGAGTAGCGTGAGGTGTTCAACTGCAAGCGTGGGACACGGGAATCCATTCTCACACCTTTAAAGAGAAGGGGGGCAAAGGAAGAGAGGGCTCACCGATATTCGAAGAAAAAAAAAAAAGAGAAGAGCCCGTTTGTGCACGAGCCAGATGATTTCTGCGTGAAAGTGAGCACAACGTCGGTTTCATGGAAGGGCAAACAAGAAAGAAAGCAGAAGGGAAAGAGCTGGAGATGTTAAACTGTCACGGAAAGGGGAGCCTCTACCGCGCAAGCGGCACTTCAACCTTCCGCTACCTGACCTAGAACTCACCCTGCCGCTCAGCTTGCGTGCCCACGGCATACGACTGCTGCTAACCTTCCGACAGCTCCCCTGCGTGCATAGAAGCAAGGCGCAGGCGTAGGTTGAAGCAACATCAGCAAGAAGGCGGGGGGTGCAAACAGAATTAAATAAAAGCGTCAGCCAGCGCTGGCTGCCGGGTATGACGGTGGTGACTCATAAAAGGAGACGAAGAAGCTGCATCATTTCACTTTGTCGGTGGATTCTGCTGCCCACAGCAGAACAAGCTCCACAAGAGGCATACATTACACAGGAAAGGGCTAAAGAACAGAGTAATGAACATCAGAAGCTACACACGCATACCTCACAAAAGAAATTGTCACCATCAACAGCCAAAAAAGACAAACAAAAAACAAAGAACGCGAAAGAAAGAAAAAAATGAGAGCGTACGCACAGCATAATACATCGCATCGCCAACGACGGCAACGGTCTGAAGCCTAAACACGCATCCCCTCGCTCGTGAGAAAAGCAAGAAGTCACACAAGTGAAGGCCGTTGGAGATAAAAAAATATATTTTTTAAACAAAATGATGTGGGCAGAGGGGGAGACGTGAGCCGTGAACGAAAGCGGGGGGGGGGGCACACGACAGCACCGCAGTACGCGCCGCCCATCAGGTGTCTTCTAGTGCACCCTTCTTCTCTACAGCCGCGTGCGCGGCATCTACCGCTGCCTCCGCCACAGCCTGCTTCTCCAGGGTGCGATGCTGCAGCAGAATCGCGTCCACCACAGTGGGGAGCAAAAATCCGTCCAAGATGTCGCACACGACATCCTCGGCCTCCGCCTCGGTTGTCGGCTCACGCGGCGAGGGACGGGCCGCCTGCCGGGCCTGCTCCTCCGCGACGGCCACATCGAGCGCGGTGTTCTCTACCGCAGTGCCCAGCACATCCTCCAGGAAGCACTGCACGGTCGTGTCGGTGGCTCGCATGTAGGCAGTGTAGGCGACTTCGTCGCTGTCCCGCTGCTGCCGCACCTCGGCACGCCGCGCCAGCTCTGCCGCCTCGCGTGTCTGCCGCATCGTCTCCACCGCCTCCTGCAGCCTGCGCAGCTCAGCAATATCTTGCTGCCGCAGCAGCTCCTGCGTGAGAAAGCCAAGCGTGTCGTGCACCACTGCGCCGAGGGCGGCGTCCACGATGGCCTGCAGGTCTGCCTCCCTCTCGGCTGCCTTCGCCTCATGTTGCGTCTTCTCCGCAGCTTGCATCTCTGCGGTTTGGGCGTTGGACGCCGCCTGCAACTCCTCAATGAGCCCTCGGCAGCGCTCACGGCCTTCGAAGAAGTCGTTCTGGACAGCGCGGCCACGCAGCAGTCGCTGCAGCAAAATGCACGCATCCTCCTCCTCTTCCTCGTCGTCGCCGTCCAGCTCCAACACGGGCGTGGCGGGCCGCTGCAGTTTCGGTGTGGCGCGGTAGAGACGCAAGACGCGCTGCATCTTGGCCTCCGCTGACTCCCCTGCGTCCTCGTCTGCTTGGTGAATCTTTTTGTGTGCGTACTCTAGCGACTGCAGCACGCGCTCAGCCTCGCGGCGCTGATACAGCGTGGGCAGCCGCTGCACCGCCTCATTCTCCGGCACGACAAAGGTTTGCGGCGACACACGATCCATGCGTGCACCGCGCTGCACATCCACCAGCTGAGTGCCGCTCGTGTCTGACAGCAGCTGTGGACGAACGTCGTAGTTAAAGGCTTGGCGGGCCATGCGCTGCTGAGCATCCAGCCCCATGCCGCCGCTGGCGCAAGCAGCGGCGCTTTCCATCAGCGGCGGGCCCCCGCTGATGCCGTAGCGTGAATACGACGCAATGGCCGGTCTACCGTGTGTGCTTGTACCACCAAAGGTAGCTGCCGCAGCACCAGCACCCCCACAGCCACCGCCCTGTGTGCCAGACGGCGTTGCCACGCCGCCTGCCCTTCCACGATCGGACTGCTGCCGCGCCTGCAGCTCTACCTTCTTCTCATTGCCGCGCTTGCTCCGTGCGGCACGACGCTTCTCCAGCGAGGTAAGCTTGCCGCCGAGGGCCTCCAAGTACTGCCCCTTAATGCGCTCCAGTCGTTCTCGATTCGAATCCTCTCGCGCCGCCTCGCGCGCCAGCAGCGACTCCTTCAAGTGGTCAATCCGACGCTGCTGCAGATGCGCGACGTGCTCCTCGCGCTCTGCCCACTCCTTCTCCTCGAGCTCGTGCAGCACCATGTAGCGAGCCGCCACCGAGGCGGCGTCTGAGCCTGTGGGCAGCGCCGCCTCCACCTCGCGTCGTCGCCGCAGCCGCTGGATCAGCTGCACCTCCTCGCGGCCCGCGGGCAGCGCGCCGTTTCGATAGGTCAGGCTCTGCAGGGAGAGCACCTCCGGCGTGGGCGCGCCATCGGGGATGTAGTAGTCGGGTGAGTAGGGGTCGGTCTGGGCCTCGTTTTCTCGTTGCATCGTCTGCACCCCAGCTGTAACACGCCCATCACGTTGCAGGGTGCCCATCCCGTCTCGACTGCCTAGACGGACAGCGTCGCCAGCAGCGCCATAAGCATCGCCGCCTCGATTCAAGCTGGGTAGGTGATAGGGCCGCCGCATGCTCGGCTCCTGGCTGCGGCTCCCAAAGCTCTTTAAGTCAGCTGACCTCGGATTTCGGGGATGGGCGCCCGTGGAGGAGGAGGGGCGGCGCCGTCTTCGCTGGTGCTCACCACTTCCATGCCCGCCCGACGGCATCGACGACCCGGCAAAGGCTGCTGCATTCGACGGCATGGTGAAAGAAGGGCAGGTGGAGGCGAACTGCACGTTGGCCATGTCCGCCTGACGGTCGAGTACCGTGTTGTCTGGCTCGACGGGTCGCCGGAAAAACTTGACGCGGTCACGCCCGGCCACCTCTGTCGGGTAGCCGCGGCCACCCGGCACGTTCTCCTGCCTCTGTCTGTACATGCTGTGGGGCAGCTGCAGAAGGCAGTCGAGCGCAGTGAATACCGAGAGAGACGAAGAAAAGGAAAGTAATTCTAAGGAGTACAAGCAAGAAGTACGAAGCGGCTTTATGGGTCCATGAAGAACCAGCCCATCCGAACTCTGTCGTGGTCAAATGGCATCCAGGCACACGCGCAAGCAAAGAAGAAGGGGGGGGGGGCATGGGGGAAGGAGGGCAATTGGCGCCGCATGAGTACTCTCCAGAAACGCACCAGGTGACGCCAGCACCTTCGTGTGGTCGCAAAGCGAGACGGCAGCGGGACGCTCGAGCATTGCTGCAGATGGCATAGAAGACTCACTCAAACGTTAAAATCATGATAGGCGTCTAAAGCGCCTGCTGCATGTCCTTCGCCTTCGTCATGAAGTACAATATGAAGGTCATTAAGAATGTGTGAACACAGCGCGCTACACCCTCTGTCAGGCAAACGAGAAATCAAAAGACAACAACAGCCGATCGCACCAGCGCGCCGCCGCTAAGTGAAATAACACAAGGCTGAAAGGGGTGACAAGAAGTGAAAAAAAAAAAAAAAATGCAGAAGCGGGGCGGCCGATCGGCAACTTCCCGAAGAAGAGGCGCTTCCTTCGTTACGACTCCGAGGCACCAAAGCGGAAGATCGACGACTTGACACGCCGGTTCACGCCGGTCAAGTAGGGTCGGGCCTGGTAGAAGAAAAACATCACTAAGGGGAAACGGAAGATCTCCAGAAGCTCGTTGATAACAAAGGCAAAGCCAAGATTGGTATACGTGTCCCAGGCCTCGACACGCTGAAAGAACATATCGCGATCCATGTACTGCGCAAGCAGCAGGTACACGAACTCAAAGGCAGCCTCCTTCTGCAAGAGACCGGAAGCAAAGCCGATGTAAAGAAGACCAAGAGTGCCAAAGTAGGCGAAGAGATACAGCAGTGTGAAGGCCTTGCCCTGCCGCTTGAAGAAATTAAAGCTCTTTCTAAATTGGCGGCTCTGCTCATCACGGATGCGGTCCATCTCCAAATCAAAGATGCGGTCCGTCTCATTCGCCACATCGCGAAAGCGCTCCTTGCGCTGCTCCAACGCCTCCTTGCGCTGCTCGCGGTCCTTTGAAAAGACCGCCTCGCTTCCCACGGTTGCCTTGGAATCGGCCTCACTCATGTACTCCCTTGTGCTCTTGGTCACCCAGCGGTTGTGCAGGGCGCGCTTGTTCGCGTTGATGCCCCGCAGCGTTTCACTCGTCTGCTCAAACTGAACAAAGCGTTTCGCCATCCGCAAATGAACGCTGCTCGTGGCGGCAATCGCGCCAGCGGTGCTGCCAATGCCGGTGCGGCCTGCTACGCTGCGGAGAGCTGCAGTGTGGGGCAGTGGTGGGGCAACAACGCACGGCGCACGCGCTACACCGGCCGCCAGGGGATTTGTCAAAATGCGGGACAGCATCGCTAGAAGATGATATCTGGTTGCGCCTTCTTTCTCTAAATTGGCCTAGACAATGAACCCAGCTTCTTGAAGGGAGGAAGAACGACTGAGTAGACGGCACCAGCACGCCCTACAGGATGTCACTCAATGTCACCGTGTACAAATCAAAAGCCTTATCTGCACCTCTTGCATCAGCACTTGACGGCGTTGAATGGCGTAAAGATCAGAAGAGGGAGTAAACAGAGGCGTATATTCCTCGCGATCAAAGGCATTAGCGACGAGGTGAGCACCACACCGCTGCACCAGAGCGTATTCAACTTCGTTGTTGTTGATGTATCGCGAAGGTGTCCTGCTAAGCAGGTGCGCGTAGCAGTCATCCTTTAAAAAAGGATAACATATATATATATATATAT
>LJSK01000060.1:59427-76605 GCA_001299535.1 Leptomonas seymouri
ATATATATATATATATAAGATGCGCCTCCTGCTCAGAAATTTTCATTACTCGTTGCATCATGTGAAGATCACGGCGTGCGGTGCATTCATCTGCATACCGCGCTGCTGTTGCTGTTGTTCTCGCATATCGCTTCTCTTTTTATTTCCTTTTAATCTCCTTTTCCTTTCCGACACGCCGTTCGTGCGCTGCTGCGAGAGAGAGGCCAGTCGCTTTACTTCGAAGCAGGCTTCGGCGGGGCGCGGCGGAAGCGACGCATCGCTTTGCGCAGCCAATTTGAAAAGTAAGTCGAATACGGCTTCGTCACGTAGTAGAGAACAACCACTACCGGAAATCGAACTACCTCCAGCAGCTCATTGATCACAAACGCAAAGCCGAGGTTCACCCATGTGTTCCACGACTGGATGCGTGCGTGCATCTTCTTGTGGTCGACACAGTCGCCCATGAGACCCAGCACGCAGTCAAGGATAGACTCCTTGTGCAGCGCGTCCATAACGAAGGCAACGTAAAGGGCCAGGAAAGTGGCGGGGTAAAACGGCAGGTAGAAGAGAGAGAAATCGGCACTTTCGCGCTTGAAGGAGCGCCACCAGCGGCGCCACCAACCCCGCGGCTGTCCCTCGCTGACGCCTTCGCTCGCGCTCGCGCTGGTCTCGTCGGTGGACGCCGCTTTGCCATCTGCCTTAGAGCGCTCAGATGCCGGTGTCGGATCGGCGGCTGTCTTTTCTGCCTGTTGCGCTGGAGATCCTGCAACTCCGGCCTGCGCAGCATCTGGCTTTGCGTCGGTCTCACTAGCAGGTGCACCCACAGGCTCCTTCGCCTTGCCTTGATCGGCGCTTTCTGAATTCAATGAGAGCACATTCGCAGCCTCTATTCCTGCAGTGGCACCGGCTGGGGTCGGAGAGGGTGTGTGCAGCAGCCTTGCCCCGCTATTCAGTGCGACAGCTGCGCTGCTGCCACTCAGTGGCCATCGGAGGCCCCCTCTGCTTCTCGGGGTCGGCAAGACAAGGGAATTTGTGTGAGAACCCCTTGTGTGCGCAACGTGCAGCGAGCCACTGCGGGTGGTCCACGATGCTGCGGCAGAGGCTGCGCCGCATGGGCGCAGTGCATAGCGCCCAAAAACGTTTGCCACGACGCAGGAACGCATCCGCGGATTCAGGAGGCAAAGAACAGAAGAATGAGTTATAAGGCGTTCTTGCAACTGTTTCTACAGAAAGGGGATACGAAAGCAGGATAGTGCTCAGCTGCAGTGGAAGAAGAACGCACGTGTTGCCTTCAAATTGCTGCTTTTCACGTTAAAGTCATGATGTGGGCAAGCCAAACACAACTGCAACGCGACGCGCACGTCGGCCCTTGTTCTCTCTTGTTTTGGGTAGACGTGGGAAAGGGGGAAAGGGAGGGAGGGAAGAAGACGAAGTCGTCACGTGGAAGCATGCAATGCAAGCCAAGATGAGTAGAACATGCAGTGGGCACAGTCGGCGGCGGTGGGCGAAGCACTGTGGAATTCAATGTCACGTAGGAAAATGTGAAAAATAGATCTACCTAAAGATATATGCATACTTCTATCTTTATGCAGAAGGTATGCCCAGACTAGCAACTTCCCTATGCTAGGGGAGAGGGGAAAGGGCGCAGTGCACCGCACCATTGAATATCTTTCTGATGAGCTGCAAATTTGCGCTTCACCCTTGGTATTTGTCTGTGAATTCCAGCGTGGCAACTTACATAAGTGCCGCGTGGCGTCAGCAAGCTAGCTCTTCGGCGTCCCCATGTTAAGGCCTAGACTCTCCATCTCTGCCTCACGCACGGCATCGTCGTCGAAGTCAGCCTCGACACCACTCGTCTCCACTGCAGCCGCAGATCCCCTTCGCTCCGTGCTTGCAGTGGCAGAGGCGCTACCAGCACAGACTTCATCTGCGGGGACGGGCGTTGACGCTGACAGCGACTCCGCAGCCGCCATCACCGCCTCCTGAGAGAAAAACACGTAGCCGCCCGACCCGCCCATCTGCGGACGGTTCGCACCGGACGTCGCAGCGGAGCTCTCCTTCATCATGTTGGCCAGCGCAGCCTGCAGCATACGATCGGTTTCCTCCTCTAGCACAATGTCCATCGACTCATCCTCTTCGCCGTCTTCAGCCTCGAGCTGCGTCTCGTCCTCCGTCACATCGGACTCACTCGGGTGGGCGTCGACCGCTTCCGATAACGTAGCAGTGACGAGAGACGATTGCCTGTTGTGCACGCTAGCGTGTACACCCTTTGCTTCACTGCCTTCGGCCGAGAATGCAGCAGTGGCAGAGGGATCCACATCGATTTCCCTAGCGGAAGACGCCGCCTGCTGGGGCGGCAGCTCAGAGTTCTCCGCGCTGGAAGTGTTGCGGGGCGATGAAAAAGGAGTTCTCATCGTCTCGGCGTCTTCCAAGGCGCTAGCAGCCTCACTCATCGAATCCAGTGAGGCCTGTTGGAGCAAGTCCTCCATGAGATGGCCCCCCAGGGCAGCGGTGGAGGCGGCGATGCCGTACACATCTGCATCATCCTCATCCATCTCACCGCCTTGTAGGGCGGAAGACGCAGCAGAGGAAGCTGCGAAGTCTTCACAAGCGCCACTTCGCACAGTAACAGAGCTCCCAGGAGATGCGGCCACAGCGTCCCGCGCCTGCCTGTTCGTGGCGTTACCGTCACGATTCATTGGTTGCTTTGCTGCCTGGGTGACCATGGAGCTTTCTACACGGTCGTCTTCGTCGAACAGCAGCAGCTCCTCCACGTTAAGGCTATCTGACGACAGATCCCCCTGCTGTTCTACTGCCGGCTTTGCGGTAGATGCGTTTGTTGCAGCCTCCGGTGCTGAAGGCTCTCGCGCTGCAGAGGTCGAGGTCGGTGATCGGCGACTCCATCGTGAAAGTAGGTCATCCGCGGCTGTGGACGCTCGTGACGAAGGCCTTCGGTCCGGTGGAGAACTCCGTGCGAGGTTGCACGTCGTGGTGTGAAGGCACTGACGACTGGCAAGCAGCGTGCCCACTGATTTTAGTCGTCTATGATGAGTCAAGACATCTTGCAGCAACCGCACGGCGCTACCTGGGCTGGGAAGGGATGGTGGTGGAAACCGTGGGAGCACCCTCTTGGCATCACGCCGAGAGGAGCAAGCCCTTGCATACGCACTTGCATACGCCCTTGAGAGCGTCGATAGGCCTTTACCACACTGCGGAGTAGGCAGCATTTCCTGTTCTTAATGAAGTTGGCAAGCCTGAGCACAGATGAAGCAGCACCCAACGGCGTGTGCGGGCAGGGAAATGCAGTCGGGCTATATCAATAGGCTAGACAGCGGCAAACAGAAGAGAGGAGGATTGGCTGCAAGAAGTGATGCAAATGTATAACCCGGTGCTTTCAGCATGCTCCCTCGTGATGTTATGCGAGGACGGGGGTCGGTGACGAGTGTAGCGGACGCGCCACGGAGCTGAGCAAGAGACGAGCTACAGAGAAAAAATCGAGACGGCAAGAGAGAGGTTTAAGAAACGAAATTTGAGCACGTTGACCAACTTGCAAGAACCGCGCCACCGGCTGCCGTCTTGCCACAAAGGCATTCGCATCGCCTCAACTCAAAAAAAAAAAGGGCTCACGGCAGCCTTCAAGAGGCGCCACGCCTTCCACCCGATGGCGCCCGTTGCCTCTGAAGGGGAGCCGTTTATTTCTTCCTCTCCTCGGCGGTGTCTCAGCGCTCGTCGTGGAGACCGCCTGCGTGTGGCATGGCGCGCCCCGACACTCGTTTCGTCTTCCTCCTCCCCAACTGGGGTCGGACCAATTTCTCTAGGAATGCAGCGCCAATACGCATCTAGGATCTGCGGCAGCCATATGAAACCTATAAAAGCTGTAACGCTCCATGGTGATCAGACAGTGCCCGTGCCAGTCAAGAGCGATGCACATCAACATTGATGTATTGAAAGAATGGAAGGGGAGGGAGTTGTGAACGCGCCCGCCCAAAAAAAAAAAAAGCATAGAGCATCTAAAGCGCAACAAAAAAAAACAAAGCAAAAGAAGTGGTCCACATCACCTTGATGCATACCTCACACCTCGTCACCCATGAGCCTCACAAGCCCCTCAATGAAGTCGTCGATCAGCATTTGCCATGCATCCCGCTCACTCCCAAACGGGGCTTCGTACGTCTCCTCCGACGGGTATGACAAAGGCTCAAAAGCTACATCACTAGGAACAGTCAAGAGCGCTACTGCGGTCTCGGCGCCTGTGTATGGCACTCGCTCTGTGGAAGAGCGCTCCGGAAAGGTGAGTGGGTCGATCGCAGAGGGGCCCTCCGTGTCGGGTGGGAAGAGAAAAGCAGGAGAAGCGTCATCGGGCCCTACCGGTGGCGACAGTAAAGGTGACGGACCCCGCAACGCGAGTTTTTCTTCGTCGAAGATTAGCGGATCTGGCGCGTAGCGGCCGGTGGCGTTGTACTCCGCCTCCGCATAAGCGCCGTCCTCCTCCGGCGACCCCGAAGAGCCTCTCTCGTTCGAGGGATTCGCGGTGTCACCGCCTTCGTCGAAGTCTTCCAAGAAGTTTTCCATCATCCATGCTCGGTTGCGCTCACTGCACAGACGCTGCCGCGAGGTCGATTGACTGCCATCGCGCAAGGATGACTCTGCTGGCCCCTCAGCAAGCGCCATTTCATTTATCTCCTTCACAGTGGTAATCACTGCCAAGCTTTCAGGAGGCTCCAGCGAGCGTCGGCCGTTCTTCAACTCCTGGTTGTAGCTGCCTTCAAGGACGCCCACCCCACATCTCCCTGTCGGCTGCCGCTCACCCCCTTGTTTAGTTGGCTCCATCGCCTCCAGACTCGGAGTGAGCCCTCTTCTCTGCTGCAGGCCCACTCCTGCAGCAGCAGCCGGGTCCGCAGCGTGCTGCTGGTCGAGTTGAAACCGATCTGCCCATCGCTGGAAAACATGGGGTGGGGGGCATTCACCGGTGAGCAAGTAGCGCGCATCCTCTTCGTCGTTCTGCAGATCCTGCAGAAGGTGAAATACGTGCGGCGTTGGAGGGGAGCTGCGCAGCAGCGATGGGGGCCGCCACGTCGTACAGCAAGTGTCCTTTGGCGCTTGGTTGTGGTGGTGTGTCTGTGAAAAAGAAAAGGCAGGGACCAACGCCTCGTCAGCAGTTTCAATAACGGAGCTCACAGTAGCATAAGCCCCGCGATCAGGGAGTACAAGAGCGCTGCCAGACTCCTTTAGGGAATCTGCCGCATTGTCGCCCTCCTCTTCCTCGCCTTCGGCATCAGACGCGTCCTCCCACTCTGCGTTGTCCCCGCTGTTGTCGGGTATGTCATCGTGGACTGTGCCAGCAAAGCGGCTACCAAAGGGCTCGGCTTCAGCGGCAAGAACGCCTTCGCTCGCTGGGATGCTGCCGTGGAAGTACTCCTCTTTCTTCATTGGAGAGTGTGGTGGGGAGTGCCGGCACAGCAGCTCAGCCTCAGCGAGGCAGTCACCGTCCGTCGACCTGTAGCTCACCGGCACCGGC
Source organism: Leptomonas seymouri (assembly GCA_001299535.1). Lineage (NCBI taxonomy): Eukaryota > Euglenozoa > Kinetoplastea > Trypanosomatida > Trypanosomatidae > Leptomonas > Leptomonas seymouri. The sequence continues at coordinate 64,922 of LJSK01000060.1, forward strand.
AACGGAGAGAATGAGGCCGCATCGCGCGGCGATGCTGACGGAGACGAAAGAGACGCAGCACACCCCATACTTGCCTCTTCATTCGCACACGCACTTTCCAAGTCCTCTTCCGCTGGCGCTGCCTTTCCTTGTGGGCTGAGCGGCGGCAGCGAACTGGCCGACGGCATCCGTCGATACCCTCTCCCTGAAAACCGCGACGATGTAAGGAGCATCGTCGCTTCACTGATTCCGGCGCGCGAAAGGACCTCCTCCGGATCACCTTGCCTGTTTGTCGGTGGTGTGATCAGATCATCTGGGTTAGGGATGCTGACAGTAGGGTAGGAAACCACTTCCTGAAGGCGGCGGCGATATCGCGCCACTTCGGCGCCTCGGTAGCATATCCGCTCCTCACAAGCGAGGTGGTGCAGCTGAACGCTGGCATCGACTTCGATCCACTCGCGGGCCGCTGCCTCCAATTGGAGAACAAGCGGGAACCGTTGAGCCCAAGCACGCTCCTGTAACGTCGGAGTTGCCTCGGACGCGATAGGCAGCAAGGATGGGGTGAGTGGGTCACAGTGCCGCCCAAAAGAAGAGGAAAGCAGAACGAGCGAGGGCTCCTGTGCTTGGGGCCCTTTACCATGGTTGCCGCTGGTCTCCTCATCTCCCTCGTCGTCCTCATCCGCGCCAACTGCAGTACCGAACGATAATCGGCAGCGGAGGGGTAGACTGACGGACATCGACGCCCGGCGTCGCGGCTGCGAAGGCGAGGAAACCTCACCTGACATAGAAGCCGAGCTGACGCTGTGCAGCACAGCGGGCGAACTACTCGAATTGCGTATAATGCTATCCAGTTGTTGCTCGCCCAACGGATACCCAGCACGCAACGGGGGTTGTGAGGACGCAGGGGGCGGAGCGACTACGAAGTCATCTGATATCTGATTGACTGTCTCGAGAGCGTGTTGGGCGTCATCTTGGATCGGAGAGCTCTTCTGAGGCGACGGAGACAGCGCAGAGACGACGGTCTCGTCCAGTGCAGAGCAATTAGTGTGGTGATGCGTGCTCCATCCGCTCTCGTGAAAGCCGTCGGTCGGCGCCGCTGCCGAAGCGTCGTTTTCTAAAGGGCACACAGGCAATTGTGGCGATGGTGAAGCTAGGGCTGGCACCGGGGGATTGTCGGTGCAGCTCTCGCTGCACTGGCGTTTACATTCATCTACCAATGCGGCGTTGTCAGAAGTGCCGCTGCTGTCCAAGGCTGCATGCTGCTCCTCGCATGTGTGTCCTTCACCCGCTTGATAGGCATCCTGCCCACCTTCGCCCTCCCACACGGCATTCGTGCGTGCGCCACGGTGGTGCGAGTCTTTCAGTGAAGGTGATCTTTGATGCGTTTGCGCATCGGGCAGCCGTTGAATGCCCCAGACTTCCTTTGAGCTGTGACACTTTGGTGCGTGAACGGCGCCTTCTTTCGAGAGAAATGCACGCTGGGTTGCCCCGCCGTGCGTAGCCGCTGACGCATGTGCGCTGCCTACAGCGGCCGCTGTTGACAGGCTCCTCTCTGAGCTCACCTCTTCGTCTCCTGCGAGCAGCCGCACCACCAGAGGACTTCGTTGCTGTTGTGTGTCACAGGCATTCTCTAGCGTCGCAGGATGCACCGAAGAAGCAGCGTGCACTGGGCGAGACGTTGAACGCACCAGACGACTGCGGAAGGTATTCACTGGATGTTGGCCAAGTGTCTCGCGCTGCGCTTGCCGACCGCAATGACGGGGTGGCGCTCTGGCGTGTAACAGCGCCAGTGTTTGAGTATGGATGCCCCACTTCATTGCTTCGGCCGCATCAACCTTCTCTGACAATGGGGCCGGATGGTCGGAGATGTGTTGAGTGTACACCGACGAAAACAAAGCTGCAGGACCTAGCACAAAGCATGTCTCACTTCTCCCAGCCCCTTTAAGTCTTTCATTGGCAGGCAGGCCTCTGCTGGCACCGCAAGCGTATTTGTCATAGGGATCTCGCAAGGCCTCTTCATGAGACGGCACACTATGGTAGCGTTGCCGCTCCTTGTAGCGATGGTCACCGCCGTGCTTCTCTCTTGGCGTGGGATGTGTGCCGTGTCCGTGAAACAACGGCCCTACAATGTGTGGTGAAGGCTGGGTATCGCGATGGCGACGCGTAAGCTCATGTGGAGGCCCTTGAGCGTCCTCCGTGCTCTGAGATGTACAAAACAGAGATGGATCTGCTAGGTAAGACAGCTGGTTGCATGACATCGACGCAGACGCCCCAAGCGGTTTTGGCCTGAGCATAGAGTGAGCAGAGGTGGCTGCCGCGCGTGGCGTTATTACTTGGGCGGAGGCAGCTGGCACCACCATGAAAGCGGTAGTGCGTGTGTACGGCATGACGCGTGGGTAAAGGCCTGCATGTGTGCGGCCCTCTTGCGCTGATGCTGCAATGTCGTTATGCGTCAGCATGCTGGCTGGCAAGCACTCTAAAATGTGTCTGTCTCTTCCTTCTCCGTTGAGCCACCTTTCCTGGGGGAGGGGGGGGGTTGCCGTTGGCTCAGCCGTGCACTTGCATTTTTTGGAGACGCCGCAGGCAGCTACGCAGTGCGCTCTACCTCGGCTATCCGAAAGGGGCAAAGCGGCGAAGCATCAAAAGAAAAAATGAAATCCAAAAAAAAAGTCAGCGTTGAAACACAACAAGAGAAGAGTCGAAGGGGGATTTATGGGGATGCTGCACTGCTCGGGGCAGTGAAGCGGCAACATTAAGACTGAATCAAAGCGCTGCAAGCAAGGGGAGCGTTGAGGAACATAAACATAAAAGAGAGAGAGAAAAGGCTGTCTCATCTTTTCTTTTTCCGGTGGTACTTCTTTGGGGTATAAATTAATCATTTGAGGAATTAGGCAATGCAAACAGGCAGCTCCATCCAACTCAAGGTCCTTCTTTGTGCTTTCCTTCATTCTCGGTCCATCGAATCAACTTAAAAAAAAAAATAGCGGAGCTAAAAAGAGGGGGAGGGGAAACCAAAGAAAAAAACTCAGACGCTATTTGGTAAATCATCTACACTTCACTTAACAGTCCTCTTATTGTTTGCTTGTTGTTATGGCTTGCTTGTTGTATCAGCACTGTCAGCGAGACAACAGGAGGGACTTGAACACAAAAGAAAAATCAGAAGGGGAAACAGAGGAAACGGGGGCCACAGCAAGCGGCAGGTTTCCGTCAACAGCTCTCTATAAGAGAAAACAGGATCGTTCAAAAAGAAAAGAAAAAACATATCTGTCACGCTTATATATATGAGTATGTGTGCATACCAGGAGAAAGGGGGTGAGGCTGAAACCCGGCCCTCATTCAAAGCGCGTGAAGGGGGTCCGCCCCCCGCTTCTCTCTCCGCTGCACACCGTTACTCAACGTTTTTTTTTTTTTTAAACGCGGAAGAAATATATAGATATACGTGTGCACGAAGTCCTCTTTCATTTCACGCATTTGCTCAATATTTGACATGGGCATTTGCTCCTCTCCACAGGATACGCCAACTGCACCTCCGTCAACTTCAATGAAAACTAAGAGGTAAGGGATAGCCGTCACGCGGCTACATGTGGTACTTCGACGAAGATTCAGTCTTCCATTTCTTCTTTCGCTTATAGTTTCCTGATTTCATTCTTCTATAATAATAATAATAATAATAATAATAATAATAATAATAATAAAGAGAATGGGAGCATCACGCACTCCCGGGTATATAAATGGCAAGATCCGAAAACCGATTCAACAAAATAGAGAGAAAAGATTTTTTGATCTCACGTTTGCTGCTGCTATTTTTTTTTTTTTTCTTGTGAGAAGGAGCAGAAAACGCCAGCGCACACACGCACTGCATGTGGGAGCAACGCAACGGCCGCAAAAACAACAGCAACAACAACAACGAAAAGAAATAACGGTGCTCTGCGCTGATGTACGCAATGTTCAGAAATAGCTGCACGAAGGGATCCAACGGTTTCGGAGAAGATATCAGCCGGGAGAAGACCAAAACAACACAAAAATAATAACTAAAAAAAAAGGCAAGACAAGAAAGATGAGCAGTAACGTATGCGAGTAGGCGCACCCCCTCTCCCTCCCCTCCCCCTCCCCCCTCAGTATCGGTATCCTTCTACACCCCGACATGCTCCACACAAGACCCTTTGCACTACAGTCTACATCATGTCTTGTTTTTTTGCTTTTTTTGTTTTCCTCTTCTATATGAGTCTTAAGCATTCCCCCTCCAACGACTTTGTTTAGGGGTGTGAATATCAATGAGAACAAAGAAAAAATGAGGAAAAGGGGGGTACACGGAGCCGCACACCACCAGCTAACGAATTGGGTTGAAGATCATGACGGATGCATCCTTAGAGCGCTCACACAACCGCAAAGACATGGTGAAGAGGCGAGTACGTAAGACAGGCACGAATTACTTTCCTTGTCCGCCCCATTCTTCTCTGCCACCATGTGCCTGCTGTGGAGAACACCAACAGATTAGACAACAGCGTCAAACAACAATCAAAAGAACTAAAAAAAAAAGAAAATGTTGGAGGGCACGAAGGACGCATGAAAGAGTGAGAGGGGGGAGGGGGGGATATCCGCTTTAAACGCCAACAGCGAAGAACTAAAATAAATAAATAGATAAAAATGGGAGAGAAATTAAACTTAAAATAAAATGAAAGAAGATAAAAATGCATTAAGCGCAAGGCAACAGCATCGATACAAACAGAAAACAAAGAGGAACAAAGCAGGCGCATACACTCACACGCACGCATGTATATAAAAGAGAGCGAGATGGTTATATAGATGTGGAAGCCTTGATGGCAAGCAAGCGTTAGCAGAGGCAAACCACTGGTATGGCAACGCCATAGAGAAAGCAAAAAAAGGGGTCTGCATCTCCATAAGGAACCGTAGCTAGGATGTGAAGCATCGGTGTTCTCTAAAGCTATGAAGAAGGCATATAGCTTTGACAAACATAAAATGGGAAGAAGAAGAAAAAAAAAAAGGGCACAGCCGTTTGCACACGATGCGGTGTTGTCCTGCCAGACTTGAGCACGCGAACGCACAACGAGAGTTAAGGCTCACAGAGCAATACGGTTGATTGGGCCTTGTCAGTAGAAAACTCACAGGAGTTATACGCGCGCAGCAACGCGCACGAATGGATCACACCACAAAAGAAATAGCTTCAAGTGTGCGAATGAGCAAAGCGTTATCTACCGACGCCGAATAAGGATGCCGCCTTACCGCGTACACCTCGCGAAGGGAGGGGATGGGGATATCGTGCATTCAACTAGAAGCCATCATCTGACTTCATTTCAACAGACGCGATGATCAAATACATATATACGTATATTTGATCATTTATTTGTTTATATAAGATTTCATGAGACACCTTCTACTTCAATGAGCACATGGTGTTGCATGCACGAGCTCTTTGCAGGCAAATGGCTCATTGCACCGGTGCGGCCAGAGGGCGAGGGGTCATCTTCCGTGGAGGGAAAATGACTAAAGACACCTAATTAAATACATGAACAGAAGCACAACGGATCGGGAAAAGAAAGAAGCAGACATCAAAATCACTTAGCGACAAAAAAAAACTAGGGAGAGGGGAGCCTACAAGACGGCTGTTGTTTTCAAATATGAATACGGCAGCAGAAGCACCGACTTCCCTGGATGGACCATCACCATTGGAGCACATTCGGAATTAGCACAAGTACCCGCCTAGCGAAGGCTCTCCATCGCTGGTGCCGCTGAGCCCAACGTAGCGGACGGATGGGCCGGCGCGTGTCGAGCGGAAGACACGAAAGAACTGCCACGGCAAACCGAGATTAGTTCCCACACTTTCACCTTCACCGGCGCCGTACTGGCAGCTCCGGTACGGCGTAAGCTGTCCCTTGCAGGTTGCACGAGCGCGGCCACCTGATCCTGCGCGGGACTCAAATAACCGCTGAAAGCGCTCTCACTCTCGCCCACCACAATCTCACCCCGCGATCGGAAGCACACGCACCCATTGCTCTCAGCGTGGCGGGCCCCATCCCCTGCGCAGGGGCACACCTCAAGCTTAAACAGAAAGCCATGCTGCTCTCGATCCTCGATTATTCGCGCACGGGGGCGCTGCGAGGTGCTGCTTGCGTCGGGTGTTGAAGTGGCGAGTCTTGCCCCACTGTTTTGCCTCATCAAGGTGCTACCGACGCGCGTTGTGGGAAACGATGAGGACGGCACAGTTGAGTGCGGAGTGTACCGCAGTCCAGGCGAAGGACGTGACTCCCCAGCCGTCAGCACACGCAGGGCAGCCATTGCCGCTAACGTCGATGGTGTGGAGCGACGCCGCTGACCAACAGGCGCCTGCGATCGCGACAAAGTGGTCGAGGGCAGCGGATTGGACGGTATCATCGTCGCTGACAGAGAGCGCGCGTGGACGGAGTGATGTGGCGGGGTCGGAGTTGGTGTAAGAAGCTGTGTCTGTGGACCGGTGCCCTGCCGTGCCTGAACGGGTGACAGCGTAGAGGGCAAAGAGGGGGAAGAAGGCAGCGGCTGCAACTCCGCAGAGCTGCCGGTGCCGATGATGATCTGTGTGGTACCCGCCACGGCCTTCAAGAAGTGGACTGGGTAGTCGAGCGTGCAAGAGGCGACCACGGATTGCGTCACAATGCGATAGAGCTGAATGTCCGTCTTCAAACGCTGTTGCGCAGGCATCGCCTCGTCGCTGCCTACTGCAGCCGTCTCGGTGAAGTCGAAGCAGGCAGACGCAAAGACGAGACTGGGCGTCGGAGTATAGGAAAGCGATGAAAAGGATCGCAGGGTGCCGACGTCGGCACCCATCCTCGTCACATCATCGCCAACAGCGTCGCGGTCGGGCACATCACCCTCCGCGCCCGCAGGCGCTGCCTGCACGTCGTCTCCCCGGGCGCGGCCCGACTTGGCGCCAATCAGTGCCTCGTAGTCGCACCTCATCCATGCAAAGCAACGAATAGGCTGCGGCGCGTTGCTGACCACGACGAGTGGGGCTGTTGGTTCGACCGGAGTCCCCAGCACAGTGCGGCGTGTCTCATACACGTCAGACGGAGGCGTGCAGGCCAGAGCATAACTCGCAGTAGAGTGCGCGTGCTGCTCGCGGCGTGAGGCGGAAAGAGAGACATTTACAGCGACTGCGTCCGCTACCCGCGGCATCTCCGCGACTCGGTAAACCAGCAAACGTGTTTGGGTGCCCACCGCCAGGTAGCCGTGGTTTTCCGTGACCTCAAGGTTGTACACTGGTTCGCCTGTATGCACTGCAAAATGGAAGCAAGGCGGTGTTTTTAGAGAAGTGACACCCCCTGGGCTAGTCAGGGAAACTTTGGAGGCGGCAACTTTCGCTGGCAGTGTGGCGCCCGGGCGGGCGAAGTGATGCACCGGCATGCAGGGGTTGAGCGGCGCAAACACACGAGCCGGCGTACTCGCCCCTTCCGCTGCAGAGCGCGTGGTGGCCCTCGGCGATTGCAGATATGCGCCCTCGTGTGGTGCAGATGGCAGCGACGGCACGGCATACTCGCTCAGCTTGCGTAGAAATGAATTGTGACGAAGATCATAGCGGGAGATGTGCCCGGACTGATCGCCAATGTAGAGCCAAGGTCCAACAACGCGAAGAACGGAGATGGCTTGGTGCTGACGCTCTTCATCGTCGATGGTGGGGACGGAGGGGGTGCGACTGTGGAGGCTGTTGCAGCTGCCATACGTCTCGTCCATGTCCTTCTGCGTCCCATCTACCCTCACCCGATCCGCGAACTTCAGCGTGCCGCATTGCTGCAGCTTCACAGCGTACACCGCCGCTTCGTGCGGTGGCGGTGGCATGTGCTTGGGGGAGCTGTGAGAAACAGCTACAGCGCCAGGAGAAGAATTACTACATTTTCCGTAGGCGTACACAATGACATCCCCCGCACTTGTGCCCACGGCAAGGTAGGCGATGTCGTGCGTGGCAGTCGTGATGGCCTGACTGACAGGGGGCACAGTGCCCATGGGTGCTGGTGTCTCCTCTGTCATCCCCGCCTCTTCCCACGTCGCAACAGAGAGCAGGGTCGTAGATGCAATCGCAGTAATCGTGGAGCGACGGTGAAGCACGCTTGCTGCCTGATCTGCCTCATGGGGGTAAATGCGAAACGGTTGCGCCTCGCCTACACACCACACCTCCGCCAACTGCGCCACCAAAACACCAAAGCAACCCCAATAAAAAGGGCTGTGGAGCGGATTGGTTGAGGTCTCACTGGCTGTCATGGCACGCACAAAGTGAAAGGCATCGCGACGCGACGTGCTGCCGCGCCCGAAAGTAACGCTGCGCAGAATGCCGAGGAAGGCATCGCGGTATGGCGACACATGTGCAAGACCGACAGCACCCCCATCCGGAGTCACAGTCGTCGTTGTTGTCGCAGCGGCAGCGGTAGCAGGCCTATAGCGCACGGTCTGCCATGCAGGGGAGAGAGAGACAGGTGTCATCGCTCCGATGGGAGATGTAGGAAACATTGCTGCCGGAGACCGCGGAAGAAGAGACGAATAGAGAGGGCCGTTGCTACCGCGCGGTACGAAGCCGCTACTGCTTCCAAAGCCCAGGCTGCCGCTGTTGTTTGGCTCAAGAATAGAATTATCATAATGGCGCACCGGAGTTGTTAAGACGTGGGAAGGAGCTATCGAGCGGCCAACAGAGGCCGGCGAAGACCACAGAGAGCGACGCGCGGCATCGCTGTCCACGCCGAACGAACGCCCCGGAGCACTAACGCCATTGCTGATCGGATTGGGCTCCGCAAAGAGTAGCCGCGTCGAATCGCTCCTCACGTCCTGCACGTCGCATTCTCCGATGTCCTCTCCACGCCCATGTATTCTTCCCGTGGACGAAGAGCCGTCCGAATCAAGAAGCGGCGTGGCACAGCTGCCTCCGGCACCGGATCTCTGCTTACGAGGCACACAGCCGCCATGAATAGGATCAGCTTCCCCGCCGGTACTCCCCCTTCTCGCTGCGGAAGCCGCACACGCGGTGAACGGAGGTAGCACGAAGGTCGATCTAGGCGTAAGAGGGGTGCAGAAGCCCGGGTGCCGCCCCGTGCTGCTGGGCAAACAAAGTGGTGATGTCAGCGCGGCATCTTCGTCAGCGTTTACTTCATTCAGCGAGGACGGGGTGCAGGGACTGCAAAGCCTTTGAGCCATCCGGTGCATGGGAGTGTGCGGAGCAAAGAGCATGCAGTCGTGCTGCGAGGGTGCGGCATCCAGGTCCAGCAAGAATTTAGATTTCGGCTGCTCCGGCTGGTCCGCCGCCATCGAGGGAAAAGGGAGGAAGTTGGGCACGACGCCGGCGGTGCGCATCGGCTGAGGGGGATGTGGCAAAGAAGTCTGCCATGCATTGCCCGAGTGGATGGTGTCCTCAGCGCCTTCAAAGACGACAGCGCTGCCGCTCTCCCTCTCAAAGCGTAGACGCAACGACGACGCGTTTGCTCCCGCCAACGTGGGAGGGGCGTGTTGAAAGTAGGAGACCGGCGAGGTAACAGACGGTGTCTGGTCATCTGATGCCGCCACCCAACGCTTTTGCTCACCAGCAGCATCGAGACGGTGCGGCGGCTGATGCCCACCTGCGTGGAAGAGGCGAGAGTAGCTCAGCACAGCGGCTGGCCTTTCATCGTCTTCGTCTTCTTTCTTGCTGTCACCGGAGGTCAGCGGATGCGGCGATGAGCAGAAGGAGGGTACCACACTGTCTGCACTGTTGATTGGTTTTGCTGCAGGCGAAAGCCTGGCTCGCGCGCTAAGAGTCCGTGCAGTCTCTCTCCGTATGTGTTCCTTTGTGAACTCACTGTTTGAAGCCTGCGCTGCACGCACTGTTCCAAGCGTCCTCCCGTCTGCAACACGGGCATCTGTGGTGGCTGCATCACCCTGCACAGAGCGTGGTCCAGTGCGTGGCCCGGCACGCTGCGTCTTTGTTGGGGGTGTCAGGCGCGCGGTGGGAACTGAAAATACGCTGCTGCTGCCCTCCAGTCCACCGAGCAGCGCGTTGGACAGCATGAGGTTGTAGAAATTGCATCCGTACGTGGTGTTGTGAAGCGGGGTGTGCATGTGCGGTGGCGTCGGTGTGCTCGTGAGTGACGTACGCACCGGTGTCAGTGTGGCAGTGATTGAATGCTCTCGTACTTGCTGAGCTTGCGAGTGGTGCTGATGCGGTGCAAACAGCGGTGAGTTAAGCCCTGCTTGTGGGCTGTCAGAGAAAACGCGGCCCCCGCTCACACCTCCACCGCGCATCTGAATCGCTGAGAAGGCCCGCTCATTCGCTATCTCAACGTATCGAGCATCGGCGCCGTCGCATGACACTGAGTTTTCCACACTATCCACGTCCGCTGCAGCAAGAGCAGCAGCTCCGTACAGCATCTGTTGATCCCCTGAGCGATTGGAATGGTGTTCTGCTGCGGGTGAAAGCGAGTAAAGTCCGCAGTACGGTGAGAGGTAGGTCTCCGACTGTGCTACTCCGTGCTGTCGCGTACCGGCAGCCCCGTTCGGCTGCATACGCAGCTCCGCCGCAGCCGCAGCATTATCCTTGATACCCCTTGGTTGAGCGCCATCCACTTCGAGCTCCTCTGAATACCAAGGTTGCGCCGGCATATGCCTTGAGAGACTTCCGAAAGAGCAGTCGTCTGGACTTGCCTCTCGACCACCCTGCCTACCAGCAACGACGAGGGGTAGGAAAAGCTCCGTAGCGGCTCGATGCGGCCCTTAAGCAGTGGCAGTATGCGTGTGCGTAAAAGCAGTGGTCTGTACTCAGCGCCGTGCACTGCATATTCTTGAGCGTGTATGTAGCTCTCGAAGATGCAGAGAGAGAAGGGAAAAGCAAAAACAAACGCGAGCACACAAATGAAAGAATCTTAATTTTAAAATAAAGAAAAATCAGGATTCTATAGAAGTAAGATCAATCAAATTAAAGCGATGTACAAAGAAGGCTAATGTCAGCGACAGAACGCTCAAAGCGGAAGAGGGGCTACCGGAAGTTGAGACCTCAGGTTGTATCACGGCAAAAAAAAAAAAAGAAGAGAAGAGAAAAGAAAGGCCGGAATACATAAATAAGAAAAAAGAAAAAAAAAGTGAGGTCAAAAGAGAAGAAACAAAAACAACTCGAAATAAAGCTAAAATAGTACAGACCGCATAAATTCTATGTTGCACAAACACCCATCGGTGAGCAGATCACTCCGAAATCAATAAATAAAGTAAAGCCTCAGCACCCCAATTGAGATCAGATGTTTTACAGAATTATCAGAGCTGAAATGTTTGAAAGGGTGGAAGCAAAACGGAAAGGCCGACACTACGAAGAGGAAAAAAAACGATTGACCCTCAGTGGCTCTTTATCGAGATGAACACAAGCCGAAGAGCAGTTGATGACTCCAAATATATACTTGCAGGTGTTCCCGTGCCTTCTTGTCAGGCAATCGTTGATGAAAGCCCCACCGGACGGCTCCGCCTTACAAGAGATACTCTATGGGTGAGAAGATAAAGGCAAACCACAAAAAAAGATAACACCCACACAGATAACAAGTTGATACTGCTGAGAACAGCAAGCAGACGCAAGATAAAAAGAAGCAAAAATAAAAAATGGAATTGAGAGAGAATTGGGCCAACTAAAAATAGGAGCGAAGTACTACACTAAAACATTGAGTTGTGTATGAGACTGTATGTAACTGTATGAGTGTGTGTGGGGGGGGGGG
>LJSK01000060.1:85186-98836 GCA_001299535.1 Leptomonas seymouri
GCTGTTGTTGTGGCTGTTGTTGTGAGTGCCTTTCTGATGAGAGACGTGGATGGCATGGATGGCTCTTGGGTGCCTGCTCCAACAATCGAGCTGCAATGACGGCGTGAAGGCGAGGAAGGAGGAATCAGGCGGACAACGAGAAGATCGATCGAGCTCTTCGCAGGGACGGATGCATCATTCCGCTGGCCAGGAGTCCTCAAACTTAACGGTGAGCTGCTGCTGTCTCGACACGAACTCGCACATGGGAAACCAAAGAAACCCTTCGCTTGCTAGCACAAAGCAAACCGATTGGAGCAGCGAGCGGCGTGAAAAAAAAAAACTTGAAGGTCATCATCATCACCCACTTCATGATGCCGCACCCCTCGATCGTTCTCCTCCCAATTAATGTTTAGACACGGATTCGAGCACGTCGCCGACTTAGCCTTCTTCCACCGCTCGTCACGCCCCAGACTCTGCGTACTTACACACAGCACACGATGTCATCGCTGGATGTCGCTGTTGTTGCGATGTGCGTGTGTATGTGTGTGTGTGTGTGTGTGCACAGGCAATATGGAAGGTCCTTAGATCTTTGACTTCTGAGCCTTGCGCCACAGCTCCAACCCACGCTCAAAGGTCCCAGGCGTCATTCCGCTAGAGCAGTAGCAGGACGGCACGCCGAGACGCGACACGTAGTGCACGTTATCCGTTTGGTTGTCAAAGAAGAGCATCTGCGAGAACTCCGTCACCGTAGGGTCGATGTCCTGTACTTTTCTCAGAATCGTCTGGTGCTGCTTCGCCTTGTTCGCCTTGTAGACCTCAATGCGATCACCAAATAAGGAGCCCATCGTGACGGCTTTGCCTTCCTTGTTGGTGAAGGTAAACTTCTGAAGCAGCTCTGCCGCCCACTGCGGAACATCGCAGGTGGAGGAAACCGCGAGATACGTATTCGACCACCTCGGATGGGTCGCCAGATCCTGTAACACCCTTCGGGTTTCACCGATTAAATGCACCTCTGTGCCCTGGCGATCAATCATGATGCTTGGGTTGGTACGGTGCGGCTTGAAAGGAGCACCGCCGTACAGCTCGTACATCTCAGGATCCCAGAGGGTGCCGTCGAGATCAAAGACGATCACGCGAGGGAGCGTCTCGTCACCGCTGGTCATCGTTGCCGTGGGGGGGGAGCAAGCTAGAAATACGCAGAATGCCTCAACGAGCTGAATCGAAGTGCACCGCAATTAAAGTTGGGAGCGCGGCGCTGATGCGCTCAGGGAAGCACGACTGCCGTTGGGGGGGAAAACAAAAAAAAGGGAAGGGGGTTGGAAACAAGAAGATTCTGCCGGGGTGGCGCATGATTCTCGCTGCAGAGAGCCGTGCGCGTGAAAAACCACACTTGAATATGCACATCGGCACACGCCCTCAACGCGGTTTGACGGCCTGCTGCAGTTCTTGGTGCTCTGAGAAGGCTAAGGCTGCCTGGTCACATCATTTTTCTTCTTCTCCCTTCTTTCGCAGTCGGCGCTGCTGTGGAGACTCACCGTGCTGCGTATCTCTTGCTGGAATATTCTTTGCCCCTCTCCCCTAACAGAGAGCATCAAGTGCAGTTGCATAAGCAGGTGATTCCACACACACAACGAACGACTTCTCCAGCATTATTATAACGGAGGGTGAGGGGGATACCATAAAGTGAGGCATTCTTAAATGAACAACGGATATCCATCGGCGATGCAAGCCAAAGCACGGCCCAGTAAAACCGTTAAAGTGAGTACAGCAACGCAACGGTGTAGCTGACTCGCCCGTGCTCTGCTAGGTAGCAGCGCAGTATTGCTCCTCTCGTCTTGATCAGACACGAGAGAAGTAGCCGTAAGCGTTGTAGTCCGTCTCCAGAACTGCGAGCAGCTCCTCCGTCACCGCGAGAATCATGCGTGAATCGGAAATGGCATAAAGCCCCCGAAAAAAAAAACGCATTAAGCATCTGCGCAGCACCTCCGCATCCCGCACAGACGAATCCGAGGCTCTGCTGGGAGTTGTGCTGCCGCTCTCCTCTCTCACTTCTCGTGTTGTGGCCATCAACTGTGGAGGCTGCTGCTCAGTGTACCAAAGGTAAAGTCGGGAAAAGAAAGAAGCGAATGGCAGGTGGGCACCGCAGCGCTCGCCCACTGCCTCGCATGAAGCCGTCGCGTAGGGCAGGTGGTGACGCACGCAGCACTCTGCCTGTCGTTATCGAACCTTCTTTTCAATTTTCTCGCCCTCACCTGATGTGCACCGCATGCTTAGTGTCTCTTCTGAGAGATGCACTGATGAACTGCGGTGTCGCCCATACACTGTTTGCAGACGCTGAAAACGCATCAACGTGGTAGCAAGATCGTGGATTTGAACTTCTCGAGCGACGTGCTCCTCGCCCACGAGAAATTCAAGCCGGCTCCCAGTAGTTTCCGGGGGGGCCTAAGGCTGTTGTACGAATGATGGGGCTCTCTGAGACGCTAAGTTGAATCCTGTGCTCCGGAAACACAGCAAGTAGAGTTGTGGAGAGCTAAGGAAGAAGTGAAGCATCCGATGCAGCCCTCATTTCAACTCGAGCACAGGCACGACGCAGAGCCACCTTCCCTAGATGTAGTTGCTGGAGCACCATCGAGAGCTACTTCTTGCATCGCTCCACTTGCGCCGCGTCACAGCGCACCGGATCAAAGCTCACGCTTCTGCCGCTGGACTTCGCGATCGTAGAGACGCCTCTGTAACCCCACGTCGCGCATGAGAGTGGAAAGCTGCTCCTCTAGTCGCTCCATAAGCTCTGCGGCCGGCGACGTAGAGCTCGTTTGAGAAGAATTTATATCAGTCCGCCTCCACCTCAACCACCACAACCACAGCCACTTCCACATGGGTGGAGTCACAAAGCCGTGCTCCATGCAGCGTCTCTTTGTTCAAAGTAGGTTTCGCTGACTCAAGTGCGGCTTCGCCTGTTGAACGGCGTAGTGCGCTTAAAACGCGCCGTCACGTGGTACTAGAGATCTCAAACGAAGCAGTTCTTTTGATGCAGTCGAGGGTTGGTCTCGTCGAGCACCCGCTGCTGCGTTTCCAGCACCTCTGCGCGCTCTGCACGACATTCCGAGGAAATGGTGTACACGGGCGACCTTCAAGGCAGCTGTGCAGAAGTGGGCCCCACTTTATTCCGTGAAAAAAGAAAAAAAAATGTAATGCAGCGGTCGTTTATTGGAGATGAATTCAAATTGAGAGGACCGGCACGGGGGTTTTCATGCGAATGGCCTGCTTGCGTAGGAGGTTAGCGACTGGAAGGAGGAGATGGAAAGTGCGCCTGCAAAATGCGAAAACAAAAAAAAAGAAAAGAAGAAGAAGCGAGTCAAACGACACGTTGCCGGAAAGAAAAATCAGTTGTCTTCTTTTGGTTGTACCTTTGCATTGAATGCGCGGGCGTGTGGCGACCAGCACATGTTATTGTCAACGATTCTGCATATGATACAGCTCGCTTCGCATGCCCAGGCAAAAACCTGTCACCCGAAGGTACAAGTGCATTTTATAATGTTGCTCTGCCACTCCCTCTCTAGAGAATGCTCAGAGAAGGGAACGCCCGTTGATGAGAGAGAGAAACGCTCCATGACAGTGGAACTTTGAAATCAACAGATATGCATTAAGATTGCAGGTGGATTCAAAGACCTACTGACACACCTCGCCTGTGACGTTCATTCCATCGCACCCCTCTCGAATCGTATATAGAAAGCCCACTTCTGCTGAACTTCCTTTCTGCTGCGGTTGTCGTTGCGGGTTGCTTTCATCGACCTACGTACGTGTGTGCGCATAATTCTGTGAACAGACAAAGCACGCGACTGTATCGAAACGCGGATGCCAGGCTGCTGGTAGCTGCCACATACTAAAAAAGCGAAAAGAAATCAAAGAAAAAGAAAAAAGGAAACCTCAGAAAGGGCCTCTTTTAAGTAAAAAAAAAAAAAAAAAATACCCGAAACCGCACAAAAAAAAATTATTATTTTTTTTGTTCGGACAACAGACGCAGCAAAGAAAAGAAAAGAAAAGAGCACGCACCGTCCATGCATGCGGCAAAAACAAAAACAAAAAGAGGATGGCAGATGGCAGCCATGCCAAGAGAGAGAGAGAGAGAGAGATGAAGCACAGCACAAACAAAAAATAAAGTTGTTGTCCTTGCATCTTCTGTGTTCTATATATAGATAGATAGATAGATATACGTTTCGTCTCTTTTGCACGGCTTCGCTGGTCTCCAGTCAGCGCATGGAGGCACCAAAGTAAGACAGGCGTTGCTAAAGAAGTGCAAAAACTACAGATTCGATCACCAGCCCTTCTCTCTCTCTCTATAGTACAGTCAGTATAGCAGGTTTATGTGTAAACCAAACGCGGATTGATGGGGTAACTCCCCCAGACAACAGCAGCCCCACTTCACACTTGAAAACCCAAGAATCGTCGCCAAATGAAGATTATGTGCAGCCCCGAGAATAGTAGAAACAGAAAAAAAAGAAGGGAAAAATCAGTAGGCGGAAAAGAAAAAGGCTCACATTCATTACCAGTGAACGCTGAGGCCGTTTTTTTTTTTTTGAAAACTGACAACAGAAGTAGAAGGCAACTATTGCACACCAAAAAAAAATACTTGTGTGCATGAATACCGCTAGACAAGCTACCTATACCAAAAAGAGCACAACAAATATATATATATATATATATATATATATATATACTATTTCATTCAAGAAAATGAAATCAAACAGATAGAAACGGAAAGAACACAAAAGGGCATAAATAAAAGTTTCTTAATTACATTTCTCTATTTGTTTGTTTAATGCGGTGTTAAACATCAGGGGAAAACAACAAAAATAAAAATAAAAGCACAAAAACCTCCCCGAAAAAAAGAAGATCGCAACAGGCCATGAGAGTAACACAATGAGAAATAAAGCCTGGAGACTAAGATACTGATTTTGAAGCAAATCAACGCGTGAGAGGCAACCTTTGTATTCGCCCGCGTGGTTCCGTTGCACGGCCGCCTCCCGTTCTCTCTGACTGTGAGGAAACACGCAAACACACACAGACACGCACACACACGCGCAGTTTAAACGCTAAATGCATGCGTGATTTCTCTTCTTTTCCTCGGATTTGGCTTGTTCTTTTGATTGCTTGATTCTCTCTTACAATGCTAAGAAGTACTCAAGTGTATGTAGATCATCTTCCCTTCAAAAAATCAATTAGAACGTGTTTTTTTTTTTTTTGGAAAAGAAAGAAAGAAGGAAGGAAAGAATCGGTGAGCGACAGCCATCGTAAGAAAGCAAAACAGCAGCCCAGGCACTGAATCAAACAGAAAAAGTGCGGCACACAGCACGGGAGGGATGGTGGGAGGGAGAGGAGGGGGGGGGTTGATGTCCAAAACAATAACAACAAACCCATACAGAACGCTACGTACCGCCACAGAGCAGGATCACAGAGAAAAGAAACAGGCATAAACAGCAGCAATCGGCATCCTAAGTCGTCTGTGAACCATGCAAGGTGCACCACCATCACCACCATCAACAGCACAAGGTGCGTGCCAATCCGTCTGACAATCGAAGTTCAACTAAAAGAAGGAAATAGGGAGAAACGCGTCCCCCTGTGTGAAAAGAGAAGAACAATCACAAACAAGAGATGGCAGAGCCATACCACCTTCGATTTGTATATCTCTTTGTTTACACAAAGTTCCAGAAGCGCACAAAGCCATCCGGAGACGCCGTCACTATCAAGTGCGCTGCGCTCTGCACCTGGATGCCACGCGAAAGGCCCTTCCAGCCCTGCGGAAACCCGCCCAGCACCGTCTGCAGCTTGCGCACATCCCACAAGTACAAGTTCTCACCCACGTTAGCCGCCAGATGCACGTCGTCCACGCCTAAGCCAGTCACGTAATTCTTCAGCTTCAGCGTGTGCATGGTATGCGCCGACAACTCGGTCACCACAGCAGACGCTGCAGCCGCGCCGCTGGTCTGCACGGATGATGTCACACCGCCTGGCACACGCAGATCCCACGACAAGATGCTGCTGTCGAAGGAACCTGTAAAGAACTGGTTGTCGTCACGCACCGCGAGAGCGGGCAACTTCCGCGTGTGATCCACCAGCGTGCCGAGCGGCTTCGCCGTGGCCACGTCAATCACGCAGACGGAGCCGTCACCACCGCCGACGAGGGCAGTAGCCGAAGACGGCAGGCAGTCCACCACCTGCGCGTTAGACGGAATCGGCACGAGGTGCACGGCATCGCTATTCGCCTCACGAATGACGAGACTGTTATGTAGGCCACCAATGAGTAGCGGCGAGGGGTTCATGTTCTTCAAGTAGCACACGCAGTACACGTCGGAGCCGAGAGAAGTTGCAGCCGTCGGTACAAGCACGGTGTCGCTCGCACTTTCACCCGGCGCAGTGGCCCCTAGCCTCCACGCAGCCGACGTACCATCCTCGCATCCGGTGGCAAAGTGAAACTTGTCGTTGAAGCTGACATCCCAGATGGAGGCGTTGTGCGCATGGGCCTGCAGCAGCGAATTACCAAGCGCATCTAGGAAGTAGACGTTACCGCACGACGAGCCGACAGCGAAGCGGCCCGGCTCTCCGGCAGACTGCGCACAGAGAAACTTGTCGTTGCCCACACCACTGAACGTCTTGAAGAGAGCCACGCTGCCGCTCACGTCGATCGGGCAGTCGCGCTTTGGCGGCTTGGCCAGCTCGCGCGGTTCGATCTCGACGACCTCTACAGCCGCGCTGATCCGCACGTGCTTCTTAGCGGGTTTCTGCGCCGATGCGGTCGGCGTCGGGGTAGCGGCAGGGTTGAGCACGCTGCGGCCATAGATCTGCGACTGCGACATCGCGTCCGCTGTCACCAGGCGCGCGCGGGAGATGGAGGTGGTCATTGAGTCAGACATAATGGATGAGCCGTAAAAGTTTGATACGAGCTTCATCACGACGGCATTACGCGTGAGAGTCTTTGGAAAGTGCGGGTGCGGCTCGAGGGAGACGATAATGCGCGCGTTGGGGTCGAAACCCTCCAGGTTGTGTTCGTGCGCGTCCTCTAAGAGCTCCTGAAAGACGAGGCAGGTGCTGATGGACTTGTGTGCGTTGACCATCACGAACCACGCGCCGGTGCGCATGGCCTCGGCAAACCGTGCGGCCAGCACCTCCGGCTTTGGTCGCAGCCGCAGCTTCACGCTCAGATCTATGGCCACCACTTGCTTCTGCTGCGCCAGGGCAAGCAGCTCAATTTCAGCGATGGGGTTCACGTCCTGCGTCACGCAGATCACACAATGACCAAACTGAACGCTGTCCAATGCGCGCTTGATGCGCGCCTTCACCGTCATCTCCCCCACGTCGTTCGTGGCCTGCGTGTACGTGCTGCCACCGGGAAAGAGGTTGCGCAGGTCATCGCCGCGCATAGACAACTTCATCTTTTCGAACTCGAGCAGACCCGGCGCGTGCAGCTCGCCGGGGTACATGGCGCTGGAGGATACCACTGTCGACGCGTCCGGAATGGGCGACTCGCGCAAGTTGCAGATGCGCACCGAGTCAAAATCACTCGAGGAGGCCTCAGAGCGGGTGTCGTCCACATCGAATGACGCCTCTCGCGCGTGGTGGCCGTGATGAGGCGCCGTGTTGGTCGGGGGGAATGTGGTGAGACGGTTGGCTGGGGACTGCGTAGCGGCGCTCGCAGGTGTCTTATGCGATGCCGCTGCGGAGTCCCTTCGCGCACAGGCGGTGGCTGCCGTGCCGCCTAACGAGCTCACCGCGTTGGCGCGCCCACTGGGGTTGCAGGCGCTCGTCGAGGAATTAACGCTGGGATGACCGATCATACTTCGCCGGAAAGAACCGCGGATTTCGGCGTCAATGTCGATGTGCGGCGGGGGCGGGTCGTTGGAGGAGGGGGGCTTCATCTCGCTCAGCAGCTCCTCCACCGCAGCCCGGCTGGGGACAGCGACTTTGCTGACGGCGCCGTTGCAGACAACGCTGTCCTCAATGGCGATCTTCGGCGCGCTCTCATCTGTGCGCTCGAACGTCACGACGATCGGCGTCTCTGAGAAGTCTAACGACTCACGCTTCTTATCGTTTCCCGCCACCTTGTTGCTGTGCTGTACGACCGCCTCCAGCAGAAGCTCCTTCAGGTCACCGCTACCGGCCACAACGTGTCCGTTCACGGCGGCTACACGTGAGTTCTCCCACGTGACGGCGCGGACGAGCTCCCGCACGCCATCCTGCATCACGCGTTCAATGTGGCAATCCGGGCCAAACAAAAAACTTGCGTTGAGCGCCTCCACCGTAGTGGAGATCTCGTAGGTGTGATTCCGCGTGGCCATTGGCGATGCGCTGTTAGCGTTAACTGAGGGATCTGGACAAGAAGGTATCGACACAAGTTTGTCGATCAGCCGCAGTATATACCTAGAGGAAGTGTATAGGGGTTTGTGTATGCATAGAAGAGGATGAGGTAGCTATCACTCTCCGGTGGCGGATCTCCTTTTATCTTTTCTTTATTTTATTTTTCGTTCTGTTAGCTACTCTGTTCAATTCACTCTTCACAGAAGTATAAAAGGAAAACAGAAAAGCAACGAACAATGAAGAAAAGCACGCTGGCTTCGTGTGTAGTCCTGCGCAGAAGTATTCAAAGGCCCCCTCGCGTAGTCGGCCAACGCTCGCAACCGCTTCTGCAATTACTAAAAGTATATATAAATATATATGTTTATATCTTTATATATATATAGTCAATAAAGGATGCAGCTGGAGGGAACTAGACGCTGGTGAATCACGGGGAGCACACTTCAGAACAGCCCTCACGGATCCTCTCTCTCTCTCTCTCCTCCCCAATGCTGAGCACCTTAGGTGAAACAAAGAGAAATAAGAGCCAAAACAAAACCAGAGAAAACAGAAGAGCGGTACCACAAAGTAAAGCAACAACCAAAAGAAGAAGGCAGGCAGTGGAGTGAAGCAGCTCTATGGGAATACGTTTTGCGGTCGCTATGATGTATTTTTTGTTGTTGCTGTTTGATTGATTTACAAATGCAGTGAGAGCACTGGGAACGAATTACGTGCTGTTGCGCATGGCAGTGATTCGTGCAGCCATTGCCGTCAACAAAGAAGCATCAAGGGAGAGAGGGAGGGAAACAGCAAAGAGAAGAAATATTTGCGGAGTTTTCAGGGGGAGTGGAGCATCGGAGTTCGCATTCAGACTCTATGCATCTACAGGAGCACTTGATATCACTTTGCTACTTCGTAAGCAAGCCGTTGGCGCTTTGGGGCAATCCAACAAGTTATGGAGGTTGCCTCAGAGACTAATAGAAATAAACAGCGAAAGGCGGTGAAAGAAGCGCAGCATCGCATGCGGCGGTGACAGCCACACAGCACCCTACACACGTTGCCACCATCGACTCAAAACGTAGATTCACGTTGCACATGCACGCACACGTTTGCGTCTTCTCTACCATCTGCCAGTGCCGTTGTGGAAGGCATATACGCGTGCGACTCAAGCACTATTCTTGTTGCTGCTATTGCTGTTGTTATCCTCTCCAGCCTTGCAAAGCTGTGGGAAGACGAGAAGGCCAACGGTATGATCTAGGGCAAAATACAAGTCACGCATCTATAGGGTGTGTCGCATGCACAGGAGAGCAAAAAGAAAAAAAGATCGTAAGTAAATGAATGATAATAATAAACGAAAAGGCGTCTATAATGTAACCGAAAAGATATATGACAACAACAAAGCCATGCGGAGCAAACGAATAGACAAAAGATGTCGCACACACGCACAAAGATATATATATATATATAGATAAGCAACGCGGTGCTGCTGCATGCCGGCATCTGCCACTGGCCCTCTCTGATTCCTCCACCTTACACCACCCCACCCTCTCACTGTGCTCGCCTCGAAGGGCTACGCCGCTCTACTGAAGCCGAGGGCGAGTGCGAATTCGAGTTGAGGGCGTAGAGCGCGCGCTCCACCGCGAGCCGCGAGTGCTGCCGCTCCATCTTCCGCCTCGCCGCAATCCCCACCGGGGCTGAACTCTTAAGAAGGCGCCTATCAACGTCGCCGCCAACGAAGGCCTCGTAGTTTTCTTCGCCCTCCACATCAAAAGCAGTGTTGTCCTCCTCGACCACCACATACTTGTTCGCTGGCCGCACCGCACCGGCCGGTTTCGGCCTGCTCCAGTTCTCCTTGCCTACTGAAGCGTGATAGAGCTCGGCGAGAGTCATGTTTTCTGTGTCCATGGAGTCCATTGCATTAGATGTCGCCTGACGCTTAGAGCCTATCCCTGCAGAGCTCGTCGTCCGCGGTGGGCTGGAGCGGTGGCGGTGTGAGGGCACTTGGTGTTGACCACGGCGCCGCTCCAATGATCCGACGACTCCGACGGCGTCCGCTGCGCCTTCGTCTCCCTCCTCTCTCCCGGGGGTATGATAGACAGCCGTCTCATCAGCATTTGAGGCTGCTTTCCCTCGTCGTCGCCGCGCATCGCTGGTGCTGCTGACGCTGCGGTGCCGCTGAGTGGACGCCGTGGACTCCTGCCGTTGCAGCCGTGCCTGCTGGCTGCGACTTGCAGAGGCAACGGTGGGGGAGGCGTGACCACCACCGCCCCCAGCAGCAGTGCCGCCGACTTTGCGCTGCAACTGCGTCTTCAGACTGTCTAGAATTGACAGCGCGTTCTTCACGCCGTCCGCATAACTAGAAGAAGTGCGCCGCCCACGCGCCTCCGCCTGTGCGTACGACTCCGTCAGATGATTCTCTGTATCGCCGCGCGTGCGTTGCTGCTGACTCGTGATAGTGGTAGACGATGTCGCACCCACCGTGGCATCGAGGTCAGGGCGCCGGGTGATGGTCACGCCGCCCCCGCCACTCTGCGGTGAGCGACTGCCACGTGGCACCCGCAGGCTTTCGCGGACCCGGCGCAGGCTCTCCCGACGCACGCCGCGCCGCGCCTGCGCCATCAGAGCCTTTTCCTCGCGCTCTAAACGGTGAATGCGCTCCTCCACTTCGCCGTCAGGGACGCCGCGGTAATAAGCAAGAAGCTCCTCCTCTGTCATGTCATTCACATTCGGCCGCGGCTGCGGTGACACCGAGGCGGAACTGCGCTCGCCTTGGATGTGTTGTTGCCGCTTCGCCTCTTCAATGTCGTCTCGCACCATCTCATGGGCTGTCTCGAGGTCAGCCACCTCACCACGTGCCTTGATCAGCGCCACCCGGAGCTCCTTCAGCTGCAAAGCGTGTCGGTTGTCATCACACTCCTCTGAGAGCAGCTCGACTGGCAAGGCGTTGAACCTGGTTCCTTCACCTGCCGCGGCGGACTGAATCAGTTTCTCTTTAAGAGCCGTCAGTCCGTTTCGCAGGGTGGGGACAAAGCGAGAGGCGATGCGCTCGAAGCACAGTGCCCACTCGTACTGAATCCGCGCACGTCGCGCGAGCTCCGACTGGATCAGCACGTCTAGATCACTGCGCTGCTTCTGCCGCGCGTCGTACAACTGATACTCCCAGTTGGCTATCTCCGTGTCCACGGACGCCAGCTTCGCGCTCAGCTCCTCTTCAAATTTGGTAATCTTCGCCTTTCGGCTATCGAGCTCTGTTGTAATATCGCCCTGCCGCTTGCGCTCGTTCTCCGCTAATTCTTTATTTTTTACGTGCTGGCGAGTGAGGTCGTTGAGCTGGTTGTACAGGCGGCCGATGTGGTCGATGGCCATGGCGTGGTCGTGCGCCACCAGCAGCCGCTGCCCATTGGCGAGCGAGTGCAGACAGTCAGAGACCTGCGTCTGATAGTTCCCCACCACAGACCCCACCGTCGTGTGGCAGTAGAAATAGGAGTCTTGCAGTCCTCGCTGGTACTCTGCCTCAGCGGATTCCTTGAGACCCTCGATGAGCTGTCGTGCCCCGTCGCTGTACTGATGCGTGAATAGCGGCGGCATGCTCAACAGCACCACCGGATCGTTCTTGATCTTCATCGCACGCTGCGTAAAGCGCAGGGTAGCCACTGTCTGATCGAAGTTCTCGCGTGAGGGGTTGACACAACACAAGATAAACGTGATGCCCACGCCACCCAAGCAAGTACGCAAGATGCGCGTCAGCTTTGCATCGCGGTAGGGCACATACGGACGCTTCTCCACGATGGCGTCAACAACGTTGCCGAGTGTCAGCAGGCTGCGGTTGATGTACCCGCCCTCGCGTAGGGAGAGGCCTTCGGTGTTCGCGCGCGACGCGGACTCGGAACCGGCGAGGTCGACCAGGTTGATCACCGTCTTGCCGTGGCGGTTCGCGCGGTGTATCTCGAAGGACAGAATAATGTGTGACCGGCTGCTGTGCTCGTTCAGGTTCGTCACTCCATACTTGCGGTTCCGCTCTGCCGCACTCTGCAGCTTGAGAAAATCCTCGTAGGACTGCACCTCGATCATCTTCTTTTCAAAGTAGACTCCGCCATCGGGGGCGTCGTGCAAGGCCAGCTCCGTCTGGCTCGTGTCCAGCAAGTCTCGAACCGTCTCATTATAGATCTCAGTGTAGAAGGCTTTGATAGTGGTGCCTGGGGAGTTACGCTTTAGCTCCAAGAGCAGCCTGGCTGCTCGTGGCACGATGCCGGGGTCGGCATCCACGCCAATCATGCTGTGTGTCTTGCCGCTGCCCGTCTGTCCGTAAGCCATCACCGTCACATTCTTGCCGTCAAAGCCCGCATGTACGATGGCCTCCATCTCGCGGAAGATGAGGGCATTGGTGCTATTGCTCGGGTGCACTTTGTTGTAGACATAGCGGGTGTTGGGATTTGCCGTGCTGTACAGCACCGTTTCCGCGCTGGACCAAACGATGTTCCCGACTGAGGGGCGGATGCGCACGTGGACTTCGATACTCATTCCGTCGAAACAGTGCCACCGATCGAATATTAGCTGTGCTTTGCTTGCTTACTTTCTTGTTGTAATCGTTTGTGCCTCCGATGAAGCGAGCATGAGCATCGCTGATGTGGAAAGGTAAAAGCAGATGGAGGGGGGCGGGCAATCAGCGATGGGACGCATAAACACCCGTGTACGCACCTCCACACTCGAAAACAACAATCAAAAATGGGAACGTGTAAGAAGCAAAATACAAAAAAAAAGCACGGCTGTTATTGGGCGGCCACTCTAACTGGCTACTGCTTCTTTTCTTCTTCCGCTCGGTCTGACTGCTGCTTGCACTTCAATGGTGGCGAAGACAGTAAAAGGCAGTGCAACCCCCTACTTGGCTTCTGTCTCTCGGCCCTCAAGTCTAAGAAATCTAAAAGAACAATTAAAGTACGAGGAACGGGCACGTCAATCGGTTCTGCATGTTGCTCGGTCATTACACCCAGTCATTGAGAGAAGAGGAGAAGGAAAGGAGTGAGACATGTGAAACGTGATGTGGACTCTGGAAACAGAAGCACGGAGCCCATTTAGAAGCTGGATCGTCATGCGAAAGAAGAACGGCGTTCGCTCACGCGTTTCCTCGCGTGTCGACCTCAGCGAAGCGTCAGAAGTATCAGTGGCTATTGTTGGTATTTGTCAGTTTCTTTTATATATATTCTCCATGATCTTTGTCCTTAACGTTGGCACTTGTAGTCTCTTTCCTTGAGGGGGCAACACATGGCAAAGCAAAGAAAGTCGAAGCGGTGCACACGCGTAGACAAAAAAAAAAAGAAGCCACGTCTGCTCTTCAGTGTCAGC
>LJSK01000061.1:0-13399 GCA_001299535.1 Leptomonas seymouri
GTGTGTGTGTGTGTGTGCAAGGGGATGGAAAAGCAACGAAAAAAAGTGAAAAGGGATTAGAATGCGAGGGTAAAGCCCGGCACACGGACGCACACACCCAAACAAGAGAAAGGACTGTGCTTGCAATTCGCACCTCTGCAAACGATGCCTGATGCACATGAAGAAGACCGCGATGGGGACGTTGGGACTACTGTGTTGATACGGCGGCTGCATGCTATATGGCGGAAGCAGGATATCGTGGAGAGAGGAGCACGGACGCGGCAATGAAACGGCAGTCGCCTCCCGTTTTCATAGTGCTGGGGTCGCTGCGGCGGACGCTAGAAAGACTTGCTCCACATACTCAAACAGAAGCCGTTCCATCCATGTCGTCCCCTCAACGCGTAGCCGCCAGTGCGTCGCCTGTGTCTTGGCACTCTTGTTTGTAGAGAGAGCCGCCGCCTCCTCTCCCTCGCCACGTGGATCGAAATAAGAATCACTGTTGGCATCGTCACTGCTGCGGCTGTTTCGATTCTCTATCGTTTCACTGCTGTTTGTCGCAGCTTCGCGAGACGGGGGTGTATCCTCTTCACCCTGTTCACCCTGACTTCCACGGCGATTGGGCGTTGACATTTCCTCTTTCTCCAGTACAAGGTACGGCCGGCGCCAGATGTCGCTGACACTTTCGATGAAGATACTGTGACTGCCACGCCGCGTCAGTACAGTCGTAATCCACGGATTCGCCTGCAGAAGAGAAAAGGGCAGTGTCGACAGCGGGGCCACCGGATCGTCGCTCGCGTGCATAAACAGCGTTGGTATGCGAATGCGCTGAATCAAGGCGGCGTGCTGCGCCGAGCGTACGCGAAGTTCCACCAGAGCGGCCACCTGCGTATTAAAGGCGCGGAAGCGTAGCGGTGGCGCAACCGACGGGATGGACGTCGGCGGTGGCGGTGGAGAGGAGGGGGGGTGGGGGGTGGGCGAAAACGCTGCTGTGACGGTGGTGATGAGAGGTGACTTAGGCTTCAGGACGCCACTTTCTGCATCAGAGTCATCATCCGGTTGCCCTCCTGGACGCGTGTAGCCCGTCGCATCTGCTACCCATGACCCTTCTTTCAATTCACTGCCGGTGCTGTTCTCGATGGCGCCCGCACTCCGCTCGCTTGACTGTGTCTGTGGACCAAGGGTGCCGTGTTGAGACGAGGGTGCGATAGTGGCCTCGCCTCTCACGCGGTACAGTGAGTTGAGAGACGATTCAACGGGGCTCGTCAGGCTGCTGCACAGCGGGTTCGGTGGTGCGATCGCACATAAGAATGCGCTGCCCCGTTGGAAGGCATCTGCAACGGCTATCACGTCCTCTGCTCTTCGTTGAGGGATCGCTGCGTCCAACTCCGTCTCTCTCGGCACCGTTAGCCGACTTATACGGGGAACACTGCCTTCCAGAGAGTGAGCTAGACTTTTCTCGCTCAAGTCCTTGCTACGCTTCTGCTGAAGGTTGCGCCAGTTGCTCGGGTTGCTGCTGCCATCAGGATACAGCGCTGCCTGCCGCGTGGCTGGGGTAACGCACTGCAGCGTGCAGGAGGCAACCACATCATCTGTGGACATGTGGCCCTTTATTGATCGCGGGGATTGAGCAGGGGGCTCAGGTGACAGCAGTGACAGCCGGCTAGCCGCTTTCGTAGTCGGTAGCAGTGGCGACTTCATGCCAACCACATCCGGTTCGGCGCTGACGTTGCTACAAGACTTCGGCCTGTTCTTAGGCTTTTCTTTGTAGCGTGGAGAACGCTTGTGGTCGCTGTTGCTGCCACTGACGTGGCCATCGACGTCCCTCTCCTGCCCACTTGCGCTTGCCCCGACGACGGTCTGCAGCGCCAGGGGTGAGTTGATAGAGAGTGGGTTGGGCAGGTATGCCGTGGTGGCATCTACCATCTCTCTGCGCTTCTGTTCCTGCATGTCGGTCATGGCAGTGGACCGCATCAGCTCCTCCCAGTCTGTCAGTGTCTCCAGGTGGGGCAAGACGGAAAGATGCTCGGCGGGGCTGTGAAAATGATCGCCGTGAAGGCTGTGGAAGAGCGAAGGCGCTTGCGACTGCGGCACTTGCAGTTGGTGTCGCGGTGCAAAGTGCGTTGGAAGTGTGGCGTAGCTGCTGCTTCCGCGTGGGCTCAGGCTAGCATCGTTTGCTTCGCCAGCTGCCACATTGCTTTGAAATGAAGTCTTATGCACAAACGCCGCGGTGGCTTCTTCGGTTAACGATGATGCCATCATGTGTTCCGGGCTGGCTGCCGCTGCTGCTGCCGTGGTGGTGGTGGTGGTGGATCCGGCCATGACAGGTGATTCTCGCAGGCCGTGCTGCGATAGCGTCAACTTTGCCGATGCAGCAGCCCCACCATTGGCGTTGCTGAAGTTCTTGTACACAGTGGGTGACGCCACGGCGTTCTGCGCCGCGGAAGGTGATGTGGCGGACCGCCGAAGCACCTCCCCACCTGCAGCGGCAGCACCTGTACATGCTGTGACCCCGCCTACTTCGCGGAGCACAGAGGTGCTCGTCGCACAACTGCTGGGGTAGGCCGACCAGTACAGGGGCCCGCTGCAACCGTGCTGCATCTTGCGCTGTTGCAGGCGTTGCCGCTGGCAATGGTTCCACAGAAGCGTTGGTACGTCCAGTCCACGCTGCACTGCGCTGGCCTGCTCATGGGCGTCACGAAACTTCAGTAGTGCGAGGTAGAGGGACCGCGCCGAGGCCGCTGGCGGTGTGGGAGCTACTTCTACCGATGCATATTCCTGGTGGTGTCGCTGGAAGCTCAAGTTGTCAGCAGTCAGTTGCAGACGTGCTAGCAGCAGCAGCAGTCGCGCTGGGCCGGTAGTGAGGTGCGAGAGCACGCATGGGGTGTGCAGCGTTGCGTAAAGGTTCACATCAGTGAGTCTCGACAGCGCATCCGCTTGGGTGTAGCCACCCCCCTCCGTGTAGCTACGGCCGCTGACGTCGGCATCGACTCTGCCGTCCTTCGTCGAGTGCACCGAGCGTGAGGGAAAATGCAAGCCACCGGACTGATAGGGCTGCATAAGAGCGAGCGATGCATCACGCTTCTGGGGGAGCAGCTGAAACGTTGAGGACAGCGTGTGCGAGAGGCAGATGAGCCCGTCTAAGCGTGCCGACGCCGCCGCATCGTAGTGCGCCGGCTGGGACACCGCTTTCTGCTGCTGATGCTGCTGCGTCATCGCCAGCTCCAGCAGCGGGCTTGCCGCTTCGGACCAGCCCACCGCCACCAGAAAAACTCTTCGCGTCGCCGTCGAGGAGGGGGCTGTCGGCTCTGCGCGGAGCTCCTCGTGCTTCACATGCTCAAAGCGCCGCAGGCAATGAACCACGAGGCGAAGATCTTTCAAGGTCAGCGGTGCGCGCGAGACCGTCTCTGCTTCGCCAGGGGCGCTTCCCGGCGTAGAAAGCTCAACAATTGGCACTGCGACGCACCACTGCGCGCGCACCGGTGCTGCCGCGCCACTGATTTCGTCGTGTCCGTCCCCACCTGTCGCCTCCCACGGTGCCTGCCACGCCCCTGCCAACGAAAGCAGCTGACAGATGTGACTTATCCGTGTCACCGCGAACGGGTAGCGTCCGCTCCCGTTCAGCAGAGATGGGCAAACCAGGAGAATCACGAGAGGGGGCGGCGAAGGGGCTGCCGCTAATGCAACCCCCTCCGTCCCTGTAGGACTGGGACGTCGCCCGTGCAGCCAGTAGACACCGAGGGAGCGACGACACGACGTGACAGGTCGAGGAGCTGATGCTGCTCCTTGTGCCTCTTGTGCATCTGCCGTGCATTCGGCATGCATCTTATCCTTCGGTTGACCCAACTTCGTTGCCACAGCCCGTGCTGAGCTGCATGTTTGGCTGCCATGCCCACCGTCACCGCTGCTCGGCATGGAAGGCGACACGTCATTCTTCGACATTGTTAAAACGGTAACTTCAAGAGGCTCGAAGGTGTGGTGGGTGTCAGCGACATAGTGCTCGACGCGTGCATGCAGCGCGGACTGAAGACGGCGGAAGGCACTTCCCGCTGAAGGCGCCTCCTCGCTGCTTTCCTTGTTGTCAGTGGGCGAACGGAGAGTGATGGCGCCTTGGAGAAGAATGCACAGAAGGCCAACGAGCGTCCGCGTGGTCGCTAGGCAGCACATGTGTATCACACAGATCAAGCCGTGACATACGGAGGCAAGGAGGGCGTGCGGCGCGAAGCGAAGGGAGCGGGAGCCCCTGGAGAGGCTCTGCGGATGCTCAACGCTCGTGCCCTCCACTTGGTTGCTGTCCGTCTGCGATGCAGCGCGCGCCCACCCACGCAGGCACATCAGCTCCGCTACCATACGTGACAGCGGGTCGACGTGCGCCAACAGCAGCTGCGTGCGTGCGTAGACGGCGTACCATGGCGGCAAGAAGCCGTACTGACCAGCTATTCTGACAGCAGCGGCTTCTTTATAGGCCTGTTGCTCGTGATGTTCACCCTTGTGGTGCTGAAACTTCACGGTGCACCACGTCGGGACAGCGGCGCGCATCGCTCCTTCGTCCATCTCTCTCTCGGCATACACTTCTACGCCGCCGAAGAACGCGTCGGTTACGCAGGATCGTCCCTTATGCGTTGAAGGAGATCCCTGCTTCATCACTGCGCTATGCGCCAGGCGCGGAGCCTGCACACTGCTGGAGCTCTGGTTGTGCGGTGCTTCCTCCGCTGCTTTGGCGCTGACTGCATCACTGTGTGAAACGTCACCAACACACGCGAGTGGGTCTCTCAAGAACACATCGCTCTCGTTGCCCTCATACGCTTCACACGATGTGAGGGAGGCGTCCGACACGTAAGACGAAGGCGCCATGGACTCACTCGAAGGCCGCAATAGATAAGCCTGCTGCGCCCGGCCCCACAGGGCGTACGTCGAGCTACGCAAAGAGCGAATACGGCCTATACTTTCTCGCAGAAGCACGCAGCGCGCCACACCTGCGATCAAGCTGCTTGACGCAATGGACATGTTCGCTGTGCTCGGCTCTCCTTCATTGTGCGGTGGCGGCATGGCAGCGCTGCTGCTGGTGTTCTTTGAGTTCCCTCCACCACTTTCCTCTGCTTCGGCATTCGCTTGTTCGTATTGAAAGGCGGTCGGCAGAAGTGGCTGCAGCTGCGCCTCGCCACGCCGACCGAGCCAGCGGCTCTGCGTGTCGTGCCGCTCGATGAGGAAGTAGCGGGGTAAGAAGAGAAGCGACTCCACGGTGAAGAGGACGGCGGCGCGCCACACGTAGTACACGCACAGCACCACGTATGAAACATAGCTGAGGAGCGCCATTCCTGGTCCGTGTCAGCTTCCCCGATCGTGGAAATACTACTACGACTACTACCAATAATAATAATAGGTGAAGAGCAAGCGGAGGTGAGGGAAACAGCAACCACCGCAGCCGCAGCGTGCTTTCGCAGGCCCACACTTCAGTTTCTGTTATGTTTCTCGTTGGCGTGCCTGCACGAATATAGAAGGCCCCTCCATGGCAGGTGTGCGCAGCGGGAAGAGCGAGCCCCAACTCCAGCGCTCCAAAGGAAATCAGCAACAACAGCAACAGAAACAAGGAAAATCAACAGCTCTTTCGCTGTAGGAGTGGAGCCAAAGAGGTGCACTCGTCTATTCGCGGTGTCTGAGCAGGCACACGGCGTGGGCACGCTGAGAAGGAATGCACAAGGCCGTTAAGCCGCAAGGGGGGGGGGGAGAGAGGGGGAAGGAGGGAGGAGGGCAGGAATCGGGGAATCAAAAGAAGCAAGGGATGATGGCGGACAGCGTGGCGTTTGCAGAGGGCCTTTTAGTGGAGCTGTCCGAATGCATGTGATGTGGAAAGCAAGCAAAGGTAAATGTCAAAGATAACAGCAGCAGCAAAGCAGATATTCCTTGTATAGGGACTCCTTTGACTGATATCGATGGGAGATGTCGGGTGGAGAGGGGGTGGGGAGGGGGACAGAAAACGAGCTGGAGCATAGGAGTGCACACACACACACACACACACACACACACACACAAGGGCAGAGGCAAGGCTTCAGCAGAACTAAATGCTGCTGCTGCTTTCTTGTCTTGCATTGCCTTGTCTTAGCTTCCACGTGCTGGAGATTTCAGATGCTCCCTTTGCCTACTTGGATGGAATCCGGCGCCTTTGAGGTGCACGTTAGCATCGCACGTCACGTGGCCGTTGATGCTCGAGAAGGTGGCCTGCAGGCAAACCAAGGCACCTCATTCATCTCTTTCTTCTTCCTGCTCTCATCGTCCACATCGGCTTTTGCCCGGTAGCACGTCTGCTCGGAACTCGTTTCGATACTTCAGTTCCACGCTTGTATTTGCTTGATTTCTTCTTCAACGAGCCATCTCACTCGTGCATCCATCTTTCACAAACGAACTGGAGCAGCATTGCGTAGGGGCTTGATGATGCCCATCGCCGCCAGCCATTCGCGCCTCTCCAAGTCACGCACACACACGCCAGCACAAACAACAATAAAAAAATATACTAAAAAGAGAAGAGCAACAGCGTTAACTGCACGCGCGCGTGTAAGACACACGCACACGCAGAGAGAATGTCGAAGGCCACGCATCTCTCTCTCTCTCTCTCTCTCTCTCTATATATATATATATAAAGGATGCATCCCACTGCCGCGCAGAACCGCAGCATCGAAACGAAGAGCGAAGCGCCACACTTCGAACACAAGACAAAACACAACTCTCCAAATAGCAGGGGAGAAGCCCCCTTTCAAAAAACAACAAGCAAACGGCTTGCAAGTTGTTTCACCGCTCCCCCCCTACTCCTGCTGTGGAAGCCACCAAGGAAGCTCTTTTTCGCAAACGCCAAAAATAAAAGGAAAATAAAGGTCGAGGCGCACTCGGCTGCCGCGCAGAGTGCAGTTCTTCTCCACGTCTGCCGTGCTCACGACGGCATCTTCGCATCGGTCGTCACCACCGCCTTCTTCAGCGAGGTCATGAAGGTCAAAATCGAGGCGTCATCGGTGTAAATCACATCCGCCTGCTCCACCGCCCCATTCGGCCCGGCGCTGTACTGCAGGCCGGAGTTTTGATACGTCGTCGCGGGATTCACGCGTGTCTTCACGTGGCGGGCCTCAGATCCGTCCGCGTCGGTGCGCGAGAAGCGTGGGTAGGGGTAGCGATACGCCAGGATTGACTGGGCGTCCTGCTCGGCAGCCTCCAACAACTCCGCAAAGTTTGCGTAGTCGGGGCTCTCGTGGTAGCCAGCTGCGATCCATTGATAAATCATGCTACCCCACATGATGTGCACATTGAAGTAGGCGTCCATGAGCACGATGTTGTCGTGCCGCAGGCTGCTGCTGTCGAGCTGCACGGCCGTCGCGTAGGGGTGCTCGAGGTCGTACGAGTCCAAAGTAGGCTGTATCATCAACACGCAATTGTCCACGGACTCCCGCATCAGCCAGTGGCGCTTGAAGCTGGTCTCATCGGGGGAGATGTTCAGCACCATGAAGTACTCGGACCGGCGCAGGTTGTACATGAAGGAAGGGAAGAGCGAGAGACACGGGTGCAGCTGCAGCGTGTTGGGCTGATTCGGTGTGAAGGTGGAGTAGCGGCGGACAAAGCAAACCAGCAATGTGTCCAGCCAGCGCTTCGCGTCATCCCACTTTCCGGGGTGCCGTTCGAGGATACTCACCGCCAGACGGGCCACCGTCGTCGCCGCGCACGTCTGGTCAAACGCGCCGGCCTGCGTAAAGTAGTCGGGCGTGGCGTTCGACGGCGCCACGGGCTGCACCACGCTGGTCACACGCACTCGCTGCTCCCCACGTGGCGTCGTGTAGCGCGTCACGAACTGGATGAAGCGCTTGTCGTGGGCACTCTCCATGACCTGCTTGCCTTCGGCCGTCGCGGTGTCAAATATGAAGGCCAGTGTCATGCCCTGGTCGAGGGAGCTGACGCGCCAACGCGTGGTGCCGCCGACGCCGACTTCCAGCGGCGAGGCCTGGCGAGCGGGGAGCTTTTTATTTGCCTCGACGTCCACGTTGCAGGGGCCCAATGCGCCGCGCAGCAGGGTGCCAGAGGAAGTGTTGACTTCAATGTGCACCCCAAAGCCGTAGCGCGCGATGTAGTCGTCAGGATTCGGTAGCGACGACGAAGCCCCTGCGCCGTTTTCCTGTTGGGCGGCCATGCTGGTGCCAGCGCGCAGATCGCACCGCTGCCAGTACCGCGCCAGGGATTCTAAGAACATGACGTCCGTAGTCTCGTCCTCGATGATGAGGCTTCCACCGGTGTTGTCGATGCAGCGACGCATCTCCATCACCCCGACCTGGTCCAGCGACTGCGCAAAAACATCGAGGCAGGCATTCGCGGCCGTCAAGCGAGGCTCCAATGCACTGTAAAAATCGAAGGCCGCTGCGTAGAAGGGGGTGTCACCTTCGATTATGTCTCGGTGGAAGCGCATCATGTCGGCCTTATCGGTGCTGGTCACTGCACCCGCGCCCCGCGTGCACGGACCGCCCGTGAAGAGCAGTATCTTCCCCATCTTCACGGTAGCGCGGGCAATCGCCGCGGCGGCCGTGGTGGCCGCTTTGCTGTCGTTGCCGTACATCGCCTGCAGTTGCCGCGGGGAGAGGTGGGGCGGGGCGAGAGCCTCCATGAGGTACGTCGCGGCCTCCACCGCTGTCGACGTCGCACGCAGCGGTCGTTTTGACGCTGGCACCGGCGTGCCATCCTCCTCGAGCTCCTCCATCAACGAGACCAAGGTCGACTCCACCTCGTGTAAGGGGGCCAACAGACGCCCACGCACCGGGTGGGCACTCGAAACCTGCAACATCGACTGCAGCGTCTCCGGTGGGTTCGCCATGTTGCCACGCAGTACGTAGCACTTACGCATAGGACAAGGGGCTGCGTGCTGCGTGCTGCTGTCCCCTGTGCTGAGCTCCCACACGGAGACGGTGGCGCCGAAGGAGATCAGCCCCACGAGCGTGTTGCGGGGGAGATGCTGCAGCGACTCCAACAGACACGTCCGCAGCGAGGCCATTTCTCCAGAGGGGATGCACGTGTCAACGACAAAGATAAACGCCGGGGCAGATGTGTCGATGTGCTGAGTCAAATGCGGCTGGGCAGGCGGCAGCACGTACTCTACCGTTTCGTATAAGAGGCTGGGGTGCTGATCAGAGATTGAGGAGTTCGCCGTGAAGGCATTGCGACGCTTGCAGGAGAGACAGACCCAGTACTGGCCCTCCACGCGCTGGCAGTGGACATTGCAGAAGGCGCCGCAGTTCTTGCAGCACAGCTCGTCCACCGACGCCCCAAGCACCATGTGGCTGGGCTCAATCGGGTAGAGCGGAGTGTACATGCAACTCATCGGGATCACCATCTCGGGCAGCGCCACCGTCGCTGCGCTCCGGCTCTCTTTCTCTTTTGCCTTGACGGTGGTTGGGTAGCATGACCAGGTCCAGCGCAGCCCGTTCTCGTCAGTGGCGTTGGGGGCTGGTGGGGCCTGGAGCGTGGAGCTGACCGGGGCAGCAGTGCTTGCAGCGTTGGGGGAGCTGCTGCCACTGCCGTAGTTGAAGCCGCCCTGCGGGGGAATGGGCTGGGTCTGGGCGGCGTAGTAACTCGACTCCTGCGACGGAACGTACTGCTGCTGCTGTGGAGCACCACCGTATGGACTTTGCTGATAATAGCCTCCAGCACTACCGGCGCCGGGCATGATGGGGACTGCCGCCCCGCCCCCCTGCAGCGCTTGAGACGGCTGAGCACTGTACGCGCCGTAGCCCACGCTTGCGCCTGTGCCTGCCGGTGCGGCGCCGTAGTAGCCGCCATTGATGCCTGGCTGGGCCTGGTGCTGATTATAGAAGGGGGTGCTCGCCATGGGTGACGCGGGTAAGGTGATGTGCGTGCGTGTGTGAAGCCCGGCGGTTGGCTGTCAATACCGGCCCCTTTCTTTTGAAATGCACTCCGCTCCCTTCTTGGGTGCACGTGGGTACGCGAAGGAACCTGCGGTTGAACTTGGGCGGTGGATGTGACCTGCAGAGACGCACCTCTATAAGTTGCTCGTGTTGCGAAAAGAGAAAGTGGCGGAGGTGGGGGTGGGAGCGGGCCAGTGCGGCTCGCCAGTCACAAAACAAGTAAGTAAAACGAGATCAATGAGATATATATTTTGAAGAGTTGTTGAAGAGTGAGAGCAGAAACCACAACCGCAAGGCTTAGCGCGTGTTCTCGCTCTATCAGAGACACGAGCAATCTACGTGACGACAACAAGGGAGGAGCCCAACAACACTGGTGACTGCAGGGGTGGATGATGGGGTAGAGGCACAAGGAGAGGAATACATGACAGAAACAAAGAAACGCCATTCAGCACGCACCCATATATATACATATACGGATCTGTCGGGGATTGCTTCAAAGCAACCAAGCCCGCAGCAAACGCAAAAAGCAAAACAAAGGTAATGTGGAGGAGTCGCTACCCCCGCACACACACAACAGGCGAAGAGCAGGTGATCGCAGGCATGCACAACAGAGCCCTCCATCCGACGACTGCGTCCCCTCCTCCTGGAATTCACTGCCATACTCTCTTAATCTTTTTTTTTTTTTCGGAGCTCTTTGCTGCGTGTGCAATCGCAGGTCTGCAAGTATCCTGATAGAGAACAAAACAACAGAGGGGACGGAGGCTTGAGCCGCCCTTCAACAATGCACACACATGCATCACCACTCTATTGCGCATCAACTCTCTCCCCGCCTGCCAAAGAAGAACGCTGACTTGCCGTTACTATGTTTTCGTTTTGTGGCGTGTGCGCGCATACCGGAATCGGCAACAGACAAACAACAAAAGACACCGGCGGCCTTCACTAAAATCCCATGTTGAGCGCGTGTGGAGGGAGGGAGGGAAGTGGGTGGGGATGGGCCCCTGCGAAGGGAGTCGCGCGCTGCGTTAGTTGAAGCTTCAGCCATCTAGACGTGCGCCATCCCCACAGAAAGAAAAAGAGAACAACCCGCGCATGCGGCTTCGCTTGTCGTCGTCTTCTTTGTGCTCGTGTCTGCGTGGCGGGTGAGGAGGGTGTGTGTGTGTGTGTGTGTGGCGCGATACCCTCGATGAACTCTAAACCTTCTATTCGCATTTGAGAACAATCTAAAAAAGAAAAGCTACAAAGCACAAGGAGACGAACAGGGAGATCATCTGAGCAAAGGCATGCGGTGGTGGTGGTGGTGGTGGTAGTGGTGGTGGGGGCGACTTACATGTGCCCCTCCGTCGCGTAGCGCAGCAGATCATCACCAGAGGTGATCACCACCACGTCCTGGGCTACCTTCCCGCTGTTCACCGGCAACACCTCTCCTCCACCGTACTCAATCACCTGCGCCAGCTTCGCACGAATGCCGCTATGCTCCACGGTCAGCAAGAACCGTTGCCCTTGCAGCGGAGGAGGGAAGATGCGCATGCCACCCTCCTCCACCTCATCCAGCCAAAAGCCGCTGTCCAGGCTGTTCAGGATGTATTCCGGGGAGACGAGCCACTTGCTGGAGACGACACCGCAGAGCGCCTTGACGCTGCGCGGCGTGCCACGCAAGACGATGTGCGTGGTTGACGTCGGCGGCACCTCGTCTAGCTCGCTCGCCAGCACGGCGGCGTCGTCGCCAACTTCAGTGACAGCGGCTACCAGCTGCTGCGGCTCGCCGTCTTTCAGGCCCGTGAAGACAAAGCGCCGAGGGCCCGCGTTGCCCCGCTTTGGGTTTACCGGAGAGGGCGAGCGTGTCGGTCCATCCGCCGCCACAGAGGAGGTGCCGCTACGAGTGTTCGGCACCGTGCGCGGAGTAACCAGCGGCTGCGCTGCGAGGCGTCCGGCAGCTCTCTGCGTGAGAGGAGGCTTTGCCAACTGCGCGTGCTGCTGCCGTTTCGCCGATGCTGCTGCAGCTGCGTAGCACACAGGCGCAGGCGGGGGAGGGGGTGTCTGGCTGCTTGTCAGCGACCGCCCCGCGGTCCACGTCGTGCTCACCACCGGCGTTGGGCTGTCCAGCTTCAGCGAGTTGGTTCCGGGTAGCAGCTGACGATGCGAAGGCGCGCTACCCGAGTTGGCGGTGTGTGCCGGGTTCTTTCCGATATACTTGTATACCGAGGCTACCCGGTCGGCATTTGTGAGACTCGGCGTGCGTGGCGTGCGACGCCTCCTTGCGCTGCGGGACTGCGTGCGGGTCCCTCCTCCGCTCACGAGCGCCGAGGACGACTTTGTCACGGGCGTCGGCGATGTGATGAACTCCGGCGACTCCGTCTTGGAGCCGGGGGTCTTGTTGCTGCTATAGGGTTGGTTGTTGGTATTGCGGCTGCCTTCTTGACGGGCACGACCGAGGGCGGCCGTAGTACCCCAGGAGTCTGATGCCGTACGCTTCGACGTCTGCTGCTGCTGCTGTTGCTCACTGTAGGGGTCATAGAAGTCTTGCTTGGCCGTGCTGCGAGCCTCCGGTGCATCATCCTGCCTCTCGCGCTTCATACCGCTGCCCAGCAGATGCGACGAATGCCGCGTGTTGACGGCCATCACACTCGCCGTGAGGCCGGCGGCGGGAGCCTGTGTGGGGGAGGAGGTCGTACCGCAGTTTTCCTTTTCTTTTCTTTTGGCTGCAACAACCGCCTCGAATCTGGCTGCTGACAACATCAGCTGGCGTGACTTCGTCAGCTGCCGCAGCGCCTCTTCCTGCACTTCGTCCTTCCGCCGCACCACCGCATCGTACGCGTGTCGCGTCTCCTCCAACTCCAGCGTATGCCGATCCTGCGCCTCCTGCAGCTCCTTCTTTTGCTTGTGCACCACTTCACTCAGCTGATCCATTCGTTGAGTAGTGCGTTGGAGCTCTCGTTCTAACTCTGCAATGCGCCTCTGCGCGTCAATCAACTTCTTGGAAGCGGCGTGAATCTCTTCCAAATCCGCAGCTGCAGTGGCACTCCGCGTCGGCACCTGCTGCTGCAGGGATCGCTGCTGTGGACGGCCGGCGTTGCAGGCAGTCCGACCGCCACACTGCTCGGACTCTGCCAACGTCGGCAGCGGAGAAGAGGCGCCGCCGTCGCCGCCGTGCTCCTCATCATCGCTGCGATTGTTGTGGTTATCGTTGCTGCGGTAGCTCGCGTCCGCCGTACCGTTGTAACAGAAGCGCTTATTCGTGTCCGACAGGGCACTGTCGTCGTATCCGGTCCGCGGCGGCCGCGCGCGTGGCGCGTTTGCTTTTGCTGTGATGGCGCCCGTGGCAGTGTGCTGCGCAGACTTGGGCGGGTTGGCGCGCAGCAGGGAGAGCATATGCTGCA
The DNA here is from genome assembly GCA_001299535.1 of Leptomonas seymouri. NCBI lineage: Eukaryota > Euglenozoa > Kinetoplastea > Trypanosomatida > Trypanosomatidae > Leptomonas > Leptomonas seymouri. The sequence goes on from LJSK01000061.1 coordinate 13,244, forward strand.
TGCCTTCCAGCACGTCGGGATTTTCCGTGAGTTGGCGCAGCAGCGCCTGAGCATCAGAACTCATTCTCGTTTTCGCTTCGTTTCTATCGAAAAAATGAAGTCCTATGTATGCACACGCGGCGGGTGATGGATAGCAGCGGTAAACGGGACCGGGGG
>LJSK01000061.1:15390-30038 GCA_001299535.1 Leptomonas seymouri
GGGGGGGGGGGGGGGAGGCGTGCGAGCTGGATACCCCACCTAATGCACCGTCCTCACGACATCATCACCTGAATGGAAGCATACCGATTCAGTCCGCTGTCTTCGCTGCCCCTGCCAGTGACGCCGTCACCTTCCAGCTTTCGTGTTGCGCATCCTTCGTTGCATAGGCTTTTAAGTATTCATCGCCGTCTTTAGAGCGGCATCGACGCTGTCGAGGAACTTCTCCGTAGTTTCGTATTGATTGCGCTTCAGCCCCTTCGCGCCGTGCACGCACAGGGCGAGATCCTTCGTCATGTGACCGTCCTCAATCGTCTTCACAACCACCTTCTCCAGCGTCTCGCAAAACTTCACGAGGTCGCTGTTGCCGTCGAGCTTACCGCGGTGGGCGAGGCCGCGCGTCCAGGCGTAGATGGAGGCCACGGAGTTCGTGCTCGTCTCCTTGCCTTGCTGGTGCTGGCGGTAGTGACGGGTGACGGTGCCGTGCGCAGCCTCCGCCTCTATCGTCTTTCCGTCTGGGCACATGAGCACGGAGGTCATGAGCCCGAGCGAGCCGAAGCCCTGCGCGACGATGTCGCTCTGCACATCGCCGTCGTAGTTCTTGCAGGCCCAGACAAAGCCGCCTTCGCCTTTGATCATCTGCGCCACCTCATCGTCGATGAGGCGGTGCACGTAGTCGATCCCGGCCGCCTCGAACTGTGCCCGGTACTCCCTCTCATACATCTCCTGGAAGGTCTTGAGGAACATCCCGTCGTACTGCTTCAGGATGGTGTTCTTCGTCGTCAGAACCAGCGGGTACTTGCGCTCGAGCGCGTATTGGAAGCAGCTCTTCGCGAAGCCCTCAATGCTCTTCTTCGTGTTGTACATGGCCATGCCCACACCCTCGCCCTTGTAGTCATACACGTCCAGCACCGTCGGCGCGCTGCCATCCGCAGGGGTGTGCACCAGCTGCAGCTTTCCAGGACCAAAGGTGACATCGGTGGCCTTGTACTGGTCGCCAAACGCGTGACGGCCCACGATGATCGGCTCCTTCCACTGCGGAACAATGCGAGGGATGTTTGAGATAATAATCGGCTCGCGGAAGACGGTGCCGCCGAGGATGTTGCGGATTGTGCCGTTCGGGCTCTTCCACATCTTCTTCAGATGGAACTCCTCCACGCGGGCCTCGTCGGGCGTGATGGTGGCACACTTTATGCCCACGTTGCACTTCTTGATGGCCTCCGCGGCGTCCACCGTGACCTTGTCATCCGTCGCATCGCGGTGCGTGACACTCAAATCGAAGTAGTTGATCGGAACATCAACGTAGGGGAGAACGAGTTTCTCCTTGATGAGAGCCCAGATGATGCGGGTCATCTCATCACCGTCCATGTCTACCACCTCATTTTTCACCTTAATGCGCTTGCCAAGGCAGACATTGGTGGTGGAGAGGGCGCGGGCGGCGACAATGGAGCTCGCCGAGGCGGCAGAAATACGGCGGAGCATGGCACCTGGGATTAGCGTGATCGTTTGGCAGGGGGGGGGGGCAGCGGCAAAGGAAAACCCAAATAAAAAATAATGTATATGTATATATATATATATATATATATATATGTATCGGCGAATTCGCTGTGGTGGCTATACCGTGGGAGAACTTCTCCGTGCAGTGCGGTGCGCGTGAACGTTGGCAGAGGGAAAGGCAAGGTACGAGGGGGCAGACAGGGGATGTGCATGTGCGTGTGCGTGATGGCAAAATGGAGACCCGGTGGGTCGGTGGGCTGGCGCACGGGCAACATCCATGCGCCAAACGGCGGCGAAGTCCATCGAAGGCGAGAGGGACAAAGGTGACGGTGGTGGTGGTGCGCGCGCTCGTGGCAAGCACGCATAAAGAAGGGGTAATTGGCAGCTTGGAATGAACAACGAGGGACATGCTGGATGTGCTCGTCAATGGATGTCAATGCCGTGCGTCGCAGGCCTCTTTCTTCGCCGCATTGCCGCCGCGTCCAGCACCGACCACCTTCATGTCTTCACGCAGTCACACCCGACACGGGCAGGCTGAGACTTCGGGCCCTTTCGTATAATCCGCTGTGCATCCATAACTGTTGCGAACGAAGAAATGCCAAGGAAGAACAACAAAACAAAACAGCAGCAACTCAACATCTCCGCCCACGATGAGAGGCGGCGAAGGAAGGAATTGCTGCTCCTGAATACATCGCGTGAAGGGGGGCGGGGGGTGGGTGGAGGGACGCACTGACATCTTCCGTCCCCCCGCTTGATTATAAACATAAACGCACACACACGTATGGATATATGTGATTTCTACATCCTCGGCTTCGTCAGAGCTGGTAGGCGCTGGTCTGGTGCAGCAGAAGCCAGAGGTTACCAACCGCCGACCCTTCCCGCCTCCAACACCGCTACGCCGTGGCGCTGTGGGGGGGGGCATGCTGGTCTTGGTAAAGCACGTACGTACCCCCTTCCCCTCCCCTCTCCGCGGGGCACAGTCGATGAAAGCTCGCGTGCCGGCGCACTTCAGGGCGGCGTGGCGGTCTCCGCTGAGGATGGTGCGGAGGTTGCCGAAGGTGTGGGGTCATGCTGTTGCTGTTGTTGGCAGCGCTGCTGCTCGAGAAGCTGCTGTACCCGCATGGCCGCCAGAGAGGACGCTCGTGCCCCGCCACACACCGAGGGATCCTCCATAGAGGCAGACAACATCGTCTGCAGCCGTTGCGCCGCCATCGCAGCCGGCGTTGTGTAGGAGCAGCCGGCGCCGGCGCGACCCGGAGAGAAGCCCACAAAGCGCGGGGGGAGGTGCCACTGCGAGGAGGTTGTATGGGCACGCTCGGCTACCTCGGCGATAGAGGAGCGGTTGCGAGGAGGCATGAAGAGCATCGTGTCACGTGGCCGCCGGGGGTCGATGGTGGTCTGCTGCTGTACCAAGGAAGAAGCCATTGCCGCCGGCACGCCGTACACCCACGATGTTTGTTGCGGGAGCAAGGGATGCGAAGGGGCACCGGCTGCGGACCTTGACGATGCGTTGCTCGCTCCCCCTCCCGCCGCGCCAAGAGGGCAGGCCAGGGGGAGGCAGTACGGGGCCCCGTTGGCGTAGGTGGACGTGGATGCTGGAGAAAGCCGGCCTGCAGCCCGCATGAGCTCTGCTCGGTACGCCAACACACGACTGTCGAGATCCTCGACCGCACCGCTGAGGTAGGCACTGTCGATCCATGAATAGTCTTCGTCATACCCACTCGCTAGGTTTGCAAAAGCATTAAGGCTGACGGCGTCGCGCGGTGTCATATACATGAAGGGCTGCTGCAGTGTTCCGTCGGAGTCCGCTTGCTGCTGCTGCTGTGCTATGGACGACGAAAGGTAGGGGTGCAATCCAAAGCGCTGCTGCAGCCTCTGTCGCGCGCGAGACATCCCACTGGGACGCGGCGGCGGCGGCACGGGTGCTTCGCCGAGGTGGGCGGACGCTCTATTCTGATGGGCTTGATGCTGTTGGCGAGAGGAGGGAAGCGGTGGCAGCGACGCTGACGAGCCCTTGTGCTCGTACCGGCCTGTCTCGTCGTCGCCCTCGTCCTCCACCTGATAGCCGTTCTCATCCTCTAGAGCGTTGTTGCCACCCTGCCTGCTCTTTCGCGTGCTTCCGGTTGCCGCTGCCATGGCTGCCGCGGTACGGAGGGAAATGCTGGGGAGCAGCGGTGGTACTACGGCGGGTTGCGCGGTACGTCGGCTCAGCTCGACGCCCAGGCCTCCCCCTTCCGGGCCGCCGCCAACGATGATCTGATCGGGTCGTGCACGGCGGCGTAAGATCGCCCGCACCCGCTTCGACGCTTCCATGCCGTACCACGCTGACGTGCCAGACTTCACGGTGAAGTTGAGCCGCTCCGGGTCGATGGGCGGGTAGGCTATGTTGTTTGCGCCGTCCTGCCCATCTGGGAGCGGCCGCCCATCGGGGCCACTCCTGCCAGCATTGCCGTGAGGATGCCCCCGCATGCGCCAGTCGTACCGCATGGCCAACTCATCCATTCGCTGCTTCTTCAGCACCTCGATGTACTCGATCTCCATCCGCAGGCGGCGGATCGCTTGCATGCTCTCATCGCTTTCCCTCTCCCCGCCTGCGCCGTCCGCGTTGGCATCCAAGTAGAGGTCGGTTAGGAAGGCGACCTCTGCTGCCTCTGCGGCGGCTGCGTTGTCGCCCGTCTTGTTGGATGAGGCGGGCCGCTTGCTGAACAACTCTGCGAGCTCACGAGCGACCGTACGGCCAGCCCCCTCGCTGTCTGCAGCTGCTGCGGCGTTGAGGCCTGGCAAGAGGGAGGCCAATTGGCGATAGGCCTCCGCACTGTTCGACGGGGTGAGTGGCACGTTGTTGAAGTCGAAGATGTCGTTTGCGGCGTTACTGTCGTTGTAAGCACCATCGATGCTACCTGGGAGTTCCGTGGGCTCACCCGTGCCGTGTGGCAGGCGCGCTCGTGACGCGCAGAACGTCGCGTAGAATTCCTCTGTGCGCACATCCCCCGGCACCTCTGCGTCGTCAAGGTTATTGGCCGAGAGGAGGAGAGCGGGGGTTGCCGCTGTACGAGACACTACGAGTGCCTCCCTCAGCATTTCTTGCGACGTTACAGCCTGAGGCGGGAGCTCATCCGTTAACGCCGCTGCCGTCGTGGCGTGCTGCCACTGCTGCCAGCGCAGCTCGTCCACAACGCACCCGAGCAACGCCGCATCTACCGCGGAAAGAAGCGCCACCGATGTATACGAGGCCGCAGTGTCACTGCTTTGATAACTTGGATCCAGTTCCTTCTCCAAGAGGGGCTGTGCCCGCAATATCTGCTTCGTGAGGTTACGCAATGCCGGTGTAGCCCTAGGCCCCATGATCTGCAGGAGTGCCAGCACTTCTCGATGCTGTGCGTGCGCAGCGACGAGCACCGGTGTGGGCGCAGAGGCGGGCGACGCGGCTGCTGAGGATTCGGACGCGAAGGAAGCCGTTTCATTCAGGGTCAATACGGTTGTCTCTAGCATGGCCATGTGCAAGGGGTTGATGCAGTTCTGCTGATAGGCGCGAAGAAGAACTTCGTAGAGACGACGGTGCGCTGCGCTATATGGGACGCCAGAGGCGTAGAGTCGCTCCAGCTGGCCCTGGTACTGAGGCACCTCGCTCGACTCAACCGGAAGCTGTGCCAGAGCTTCCTGAAAGGACAAGCCCTCTGTGGAAGCCACGCTCAGGGATTGCATACAGTCCTCGCCAAGGGATTCCGCATCGAGCACATCCGAGGCGCTCGCGACAGTCTTTTCAGAATTTGCTTTACGCGTGTTGTCTGTCTTACGCGCCTTTACGCCCCTCGCCGGGGATGCACGACGCGGCGCAGCTCGACTACGGACGCTGTTGCCGTCGCCGCGGTTATGGGACCCAGGACTCCAGCCTTCACTCGCCCTCGCACAGCTACGCAGCACCGCCCCATATACATCCGCCATGTCCCGAATGCTGCCGTCGACGTCCGCCAAGTGCAGCGGCACGGTGCTCTCTTCCGTGGGCGGCTGCGCTGACTTGGAGGGGGATGGGGTGGCGCGCGGCAAGTTTGCCGGCAGCAGCGAGAGGTACGGAGAGGACAGCGTGGCTTGCGCCGTCGGCGACAGCGCTGGAGAGCGGAAGAGCTGCGCGCAGTCGATGTCGCACCACTTGCTGAGGCGCTGCTCCGCCTCCAACTCGGCTTGTACCGCGTCCAGGTAGATCTGGAGTGGACTCGCATTATCGATGGCCTCTTTGACGTGCTGGGCGGCATTCTGATAGGCCTGAAGGAGCTCCTCGGGCGAAGTGGCAGGCAGCGATGTCGGGCTAGAGAGTGAAGCTGCTACTGCTGCTGCTGCAGTTGCCCCTGAGGTGGCCGCTGAAGGCGATAGCTCCGCCTCCCCCTCCACACCCTTGTTATCTCTACTTGGCGCTGAAAGCAGCGAAAACGACGCAGACAAGGCAGAAGCCGCGGCTGCAGACTCGTGGGCTCTCTCCACGCGTTGAAGCTCAGTCGTCATGTAGGCGACGCGTAGGGCGTAGGCGGCATGCTCGCGTGCGATGCTCTCTGCAGTTCGCCGCAGCTCTACGTCTTTCACGGCGCGCAGGGGTATCACTCGATTGCCATCCGCTTCATCTGTGTTATCACCCTCGCTGTGCGGGATGTTGGCGGCATCGTACTGATCTGGCAGCAAATGGCTCAACGTGAACTGCAGTCTCATAAAGGCGCCGCGCTGATCGCGCTTTGCCTGCTCCAGCTCTTCCCGTAGCATCTGCACGTACGCGAGCGTGTGCGGCCTCTGGAGCTTCAGCACGACGCGCGTCAGCTGCGCCTTGCACGTCTGCATCAAAGCATCGAGTTGGCGCTGAAAGACGCGATTGCGCTCTGCGACGGCATCCGCGACGGCTGTGGCGATCAGATCTTCGACCTGTGCGGGAGGGAGAAGAATTGGCTCCGCCTGGCCTCGCTTCTTCTTTGCCTTCGAAGAAGGCGCGGCCACTGCCGCGTCCGTCCCTGGCGCCGCCGCGTTCCCCGCGTGTCCCTTTGCCCGCGTCGCCGCACGCTCCTCCTCAGCACCGTCGGCCCCCACCGGCTTCCTTCGAGCACGGCTGCGGCTTGGCCCCTTCGCGTGACGGTTGCCTCGTTTGCTTGACACGTTGTCGGTGATGTCGTCTTCGTTTCGGTTGTCGCCAGCGGAGCCGTCGCTGTCCGACTCCTCCTGCCTGCTCGCCGCGCTGAGCTGGCGCTTCATGTGGCCGTTTAAGCGCATGGCATGCGTGAGCAGCAGCTGATCGGCTTGGCGAAGCTCCTCTAAGTGGTGGATCCGCTGCCGCTCTGCCTCTAGGCGCTCCACGGCCGCCTGCAGGTGCGTGGTCATGCGCGCTTGGAGGTCGCCTTCACCATCGCCGCCGTTGTCGACGGCGCTGTGTGCTTCGTCCAAGCGGCTACGCAGAAGCTTCAGTTCGGCGTTTAAAGAGTGGATCACCTGGTCCGTGGCCTCCCGCTCCTTGCGCTGTGCCAGTGCACCTCCCGCCCCACTCGCACCGCCGATGCCGTTGCCTGCGGTGGTGGTCTGCATCACCGGCGACAGCTCGGCAATCGTGTCATTGACGTAGTACGCGTCATCGTCTAGCAGCGCCATCATCTCTGCCTCTCGCGCGGCCTGATATGCTTCGTTGGCGCGACGTCGGCAGAAGCTGGATGCGAGGGAGCGCGGGTAGATGCCGGACGAAGCAGCGCGACGCGCTGCTGCGGTGGGCAGTGGGACGGGTCCGGGTGCCCTACCACCACGAGAAAGGGCATTGCCGCCACGCCCCCCCCGATCAACTCCACCCCGGTTGCGTCCTCGCCCCGTCGCATTGGTCTGGCTCTCAGTGCCATGGTCGTTCTTCAAGAGAGCCACGATTTGATCGTTGGCCGCCTCCAGGCGCTCCTTCAAGATGTAGATCTGCTGCTGCTTGCCCAGGTGCATCATCGAGCCGCTGTCGGGTCGCTCCGGGTTGTTGCGGGAAACGCTGTCCATCTCCGCCCCCATAATGCTGTCAACACTCCCCTTGCTCCCGGGCAAGTGCCGCTTGATGATTTCCACGGTGCGGTGCAGACTCTCTATGTCCTTCTGCATCGTATCAATCGTGGCTTGCTTCCCCTCGTTCTCCGCCAAGAGCCGTCCTAGCTCTGTCTCGAGCGCATCACGCAGCATCCGTTCATCGGCACCACCTGCGTTGGCATCCGCTCCTTCGGCATTGAATTGGTGTCGACGGAAGTTTGCGTCGCTGCCTTCGTCATTTCGAAAGCCCATTATGCCGCCCAGCACGTCCTTTGTGCGCCCAAAGCCGGCCAGCGGGATCTGCGCGTTCTGTGCATCTGCTGGCAGACGCACGCCGAAGTGGGCGATGCTCGTAGGCCGATTGCGCAGCCGCGGCACGTTGCCCATCATGGAGGACGCAACTCGTTTCATTTCCTTATCCCCACCACTGTCATCGTCCGCGTCATCATCCCCTTCGGTGCCGCTACCCCCTGCTCCTGGCTGTTGTTGTTGCTGTTGTTGTTGTTGCAGGAGCAGTTGGCGACTCGTTTCGCTGTAGCGCTTTGCTTTCCCCTGCGTCGACAGTGACTGCGCCCCTAGTAGTTCCAGCACCTCCACATCGTCGGTCTTGTCGTCCCACACCAACTGCTGCAGCATGGCTACGTCCAGCCCACCCAACAGGATGGTGCGCACACTCATGTAGTTGCCTACAGCTGCCTTGGACCGGACGTCATTGCGCCACCGACCCACCGACGAGACGAAGGCGGATGTAACAAACTCAACAAGCAGGTTGTCCATGCCGTGAGCCAAGACCAGGTCGTAACCCGCCTTGTATGCGTCCTCCATCGTTGTCTGGTGCTCCGGGATAACCACGCAGCCAGCACCTTGCGTGGCGACGGCGGTCGCCTCGGGATCCTCCGGTAGCAAGAGCACGAGCAGCATCTCCAGCCCGTGTTCGTTATCCACGAAGCGGATATGGCGGGCGATATCGGTGACGTCCTCGTGCGTGAAGCTGTCCACCAGTATGAGGCGCGGCAGCGCATCGGGTGGGGGCAGCGGCAGCCGATCCTCCTCGTGTTCCTCATACACGTCGTCTGCCTCGCGCTCGGCTGCTGAATGGGTTTCCCCGCTGACCAGTTCTGATGTGGCGGCAGCTGTGCGACGCCCAGAAGACGCAGAAGTGATGTTCACAGCCGCAGTATCTATCAGGTCCGCCCGCATGCCGCTGCTGGACGGCGGCGAGAGGTTCGTCGCTGCACCAGGGAGGACGCCTGGGCCTCTCCATAGCTTGTCCCGCTCTTCTTGCGCAATGCGCTGGAGAGCCCGCTTTCCACGGCCGTGTGCGTAGCGGCTTTGGCCAAGCGGGGCGGGGGGCTGTCGCCGCACCCGGTACCCGCGCTTCGACGCGTCAATAACGAAATCCTGCAGAAGCGAGGTGACGTCCACCAGCGTCTGCGCCTCCGTGACCTTCCAGCGGTACATTCGAAGCTGGGACGCCATCACGGATAACGAGAGCGGGTTCGCAGAAAGCACAATGGCGTGCGCCGCTTCCACCCGCTCGCGGATACGGTGCGTGAAGTGCAAGTAAGCCTGCGACTGGCGCTCACGGGCGAGCCGCACGGAGGGGCCAGACTGCGGAAGCCCATCGTAGAGTACGTACTGCGTGATATCGTCTTCATTTCGCGGAACGTCAGAGGCGCCGTAGTTGTGAGCAGCAGAGGAGCCGGCGCTGACGCTTCCGCCACCGATGCGTGACGCATCGGCCGTGGAAGCTGGGAAGGTAGAAGGGGAGGCGGCCGGTGCAGACGCCACAGCCGTGCCTGCGGAATACATCTCGATTGGCAACTTGCACTAAAGAAGTAATAATAATAGTAATATGGGTCAACGAACAACTGGCTCGTGAGGGCTATTTACATTCAGACTTATATTCGGGAGCAGTGAAGGGAGAACGCCGTTGATTAGCTCCACACAACGCCCTTGTGTGTGTGTGTGTGTGTGTGTGTGTGTGCTGAGAAGTCGCTTTGATGAGGACGAAGACCAAGTCCTCTTGCGTGGCATGCAGGCGGGGGACAAAATGAAGGGGGGGGGGGAAGGGACATTGAATTGCGCATCGCCCATTCACTCGCTGGGGTGGACGGGTGTACTGACATTCGGACAGGATGGAGTCCGTACTTCACACGCTTGAAGAACACATCTTGAAGGCTGGAAACAGCAGCACTAATACGGCGCGAGCGGTTCAACCTACCTTCATTGGAAGTATCCCGGCACAGCTGCAACGCTGCAGGAACACCGTCTCGGTGCCTCTCCTTGTTGTTGGTATTCCTGATATTGTTACGGTTACGGTCATGGAGTAAAACAGCGCCACTCCCCCCCCCCTCTCCACTTTAGCGCCCTTCTTCTTACGTATTCGCGCTTACGCGGCCTGGCCTTTCCCCTTCGCGGCGGCTGATGATCGCCGCCATCGAGGCAGCATCGACTTCAGAACAGCTGCATTTCACACAGCTTTACCTTCATTGCGGCTGGCACGCAGGGGGCGTGCTGTCGTGCAGCGATGTGACCGTCTTAGCCTCACTGCTGTTGCTGGCCCTGCTCGCCGTCACCGCTGCCCCAGCTGTGGCGCCTTGTGCCATGTGCGGCGCTTGTCCTTCGCCGCCATCCTCCTCTCGCATCCTTTCCAGCTCCTCCTCTCGCGGCCCAGGGGCGGTGCTATCTTTGATGAAGGCAAAACAGGCTCCTTGCGCACGTGAGAGGTGGTTGCCGCCGGCCTCACCGGTGCAGCGCCCCGTGAGCACGACGACAAGGGTTTCTTCTGGGCAGGCCTCAACGATACGTAGCAGACGCCGATTAGTGTCGCGCACCACGCGCATCTGGGCAGCGGTGTGATGCGGCGGGGTGCGCGGTGTGGACGGAGCAGCACAAGACGCATCAAGGTCCTCTTCCTTTTTACACTGTTGCGGCGGCGACTGGGGCTCGTGCAGGTGGGCAGCTTGTGATGACGCTGACGTTTCTGCGGTCTCGCTGCTGGGCAGCACCACATCCACCTTCGTCTGGGTGAGCTGCACCCAGTACAAGCCAAAGCTCGGCCTCACGGGCTCTGCTTCGACCTGCACACCATCATGCACGTCACCGTGCTGCTGTTGCCGCTCCTCCGTCTCCAGCTGCTGCGAGCGGCGCTGTAGCGCACGTACAGCCTTGCGCATTGCGTCTTCATCATGCCGGACGGGCACCGTGTCGATGCGGCCGACCGATGACGGTGATGGGGAGGGGGGAGGCGCCGATGCCGACGCGTGCGTGCCCTGCGTGGAAGGTCTCTGTGGGGCGGGGAGCAGCGAAGTGAGGGTGACGGCGTCATCAAAGAGGTGTGCACGCACATCGAACACGGAGGATGAAGTAGTTGCTGCTGTTGCTGCTGCTGTAGTGGTGGTGGCCTCTTCAGAGGCCGTCGAATCTCGTTGCGGTGCCGATGCGTCGCCTACGGCTGCATCCGACCCATCCCCAGCCGCCGACACAATCAGCTCCAGCACACTAACCCGAGGACGAATGCCAAATGACGGCCCATTCAGCAACTTCAACTGCACCAGCTCCGCACTCACCAACGCATCAATCGCGCTGTCGTGTGAGCCCTGCTGGATGCGTCGCTTCAGATACCGCTGAGCCAAAAAGCGTAACGCGTTTTTATAAGGCAGCCCGGCGGGGTGCGGGAAGAGCCACGCCGTGTCCAGCACGTAGCAGTTCGGCGTGAACCTACACGCCTTGAAGTCGTTCTCAAGGCTGTGCCCAATAACAAACGTCTCGGAGTCGATGTACCTCTTCATCTGCTCTTGACAGTCGGCCAGGGTCGTGGTGACGGGGTCGAGCATGGCCTTGTCGATGCCGCTGAAGCGGGTAAGGTAGTCCCGGATGCGTTGCTGTGGCTTCACCAAGAGGTCCAGCACCACCTGCCCCGTGTGCACATCAACCAGTGTGGCACGCGCCAAGGCGCTCTCGCCGCTGTCCACCAACACCATCTCGCAGTCAAGCGCAAAAGCCTTAGGCGGCCGATCGTGATCTTCCTGATGCGGGGCATCATCACTCGCCCGAGTGGAGCTCGACGGCGACGCGGGCGCGTCGAAGCACGTCCACATCTCCCTGTTGTCGACTGTCGTCTCACTTGCTGTGCCTCCACAACCGCGCCCGTTGCCTTCTTCGTTATCTCGCTGGTCCCTTCCTTCGGCTGAATGCAGGGCTGCCTCGTCTTCCGGCGGAGGGGGAGGAGGATTTAATATAAATCCGAGTTCCGCCAGTGCCGCTGCGTGCGTCGGCAGCTTCAAAGCGTACTGCATCAGCAGCGCTCTATCCTGCCACAGATACTGATGCTCCTGAAACGCATCCGACGTCGTGATGGAAGTCGGAGAAGCGGCCCCATCCGTGGAACTTTCCACTCCCGCCGGCTTGCCTTGGCCCGTTTCCAGGGAGTGTGCCTGCAGCGCGCGGTGGAACAGGCTGCCGACACCCTGCGCGGCAGTCGTCGGTGTGCTGACGCGGTGCAGCGCGACGGCGTCGCTGTCGGCCTGATCTGGCCGGCGGTGTGGCTTTGAGCCGGTGCTTGAGGAGGAAGCACCAGCGCCACCAGCGCCACCACCGCCCGGGCGGCGCGGAGCATCGTTGCGCCACCACAGGTCCTTCTCTAGCTCATTGCGCGTGCTGGGGATGAACAGGGGGGAGTACTGGACGCCGCCTGCGCAGCCGGAGCCGCGGCCCGGGCGAGCCCAGCAGCGGCCCTCCCGCACGGGACTCAGCATGGCGCTGCAAAGTTTCTTGTCCCACACCGCACTGCGACCCTCCGCCTCCGTGGTGGACGCAGAGGACGGTGCTCTCGGCAGACCAATCCCAGTGCACAGCAGCTCGTCGTAGGACCAGCCGTTCACGTAGATGACCACCACGTTGCGCAGACGGGATTTGTTCTTGATGAAGAAGACGCGCGGCCACTCGATCAGCGGCACCGGGGCCGGCACACTCCACAGAATAAGATCGGCGATGTCACGGGGGGCGAGGACGGTGCGCTGGGCTCGATCTTGCTCGAGCTGAAACTGCACCTCGACTTCTGAGAGACTTTGCAGCAGGCTTTGCGCTGCAGCGCGGCTGCACTGGTCGGTGGTGGGAGGCGCCTCTGCCCCCGAGAGGGGCCTCGCCTCGTCTTCTTGGCAAGCCTTCTTGCGTTTTTTCTTCTTGCCTGAAACTTCTTCGGCAACTGCATGAGGTGCACGCGAGGAGCGTAGGGACGAGGAAGCACTCCGGGAAGGAGAGCAACGAGAGACGAGAGACAGTGGCGGATCGACCGCAGCGGAGGGCTGCAGTGCCGGGGATCGCTGGGGTGTCACCAGACGCTCAGCTCGCTCGAGAGAGCGGGAGAGGGAGCGGCTGCCGTGCCGTGAGCGTTTGCCGCGCTTGTGCTCCTGCGCACTCTGTGGGTGAGGTGGCATTGCCAAAGAGACAATTTAAAATGGCTACGCTCCCCTAGTAGTTCCAGGTAGTAGCCAGAGAGACAAGAGATTCGCTCGTTACACGTTTCGCTGAGTGATGTCACGCGGTGGTATAGACGGCGTCGCTAAACTTCATCGACGGATACGCGGGTGATACCCTTACGTTCCCTGTGCCTTACCGGTGAGCCTCTCTCTCTGTGTGTGTGGGGGCTCTCTGCTTGCAATAAAACCCTTTGCAAAAGGTTTCGCTCTATTTAGCGTTCCGAAGTTCACGCCCAACAACACCAACCGTCTGTTTGATGAGCAGCACGTGAGACGAAGTGTGTGGAGAGCGGTGGGGTGGGGTGGAAGAGGTGGAAGATGTGAAGGCAGCGTAGGAGACATTGGAGGCTTCACTGGGGTTTGCTTGCATGCAGGAGAGACGGGTGCAGCTACCCCGTGATTTCATCTCGTTGGCGTTGCTGATACTGTTGGAATCTTCTTCTTTATAAAAACGAGGTTCTCTCCTTGCCGTTGCTCTCGGTATTCTTCTATCTGCACAGTCGACAGTCGCGAAACATCAGCGCGGAGGGGCTTCTGAAACAACACCCGAAACGCCGTATGCCCTGAGAAGTCGGAAGGCGACGGCTCCTGGACTACTGCTGGCGTGCTACAAAAATGGAAGGTTCGAGTTCGTGTTGGTGCTGGTGAGCTGATGCGCCGACGGAGGTCATGAGACAGATAGTGTGTACAGTCAATGTGTAACACAGAACAGCAAAGGGGATAAGCCGGGGTGGTGCGTACCAAGGCAGCAAACGCCATGACGATACGCGTGAAGAACGCCCCTCTCACTGGAAGCAGCAGCACCTGGCTCTGTGAAGGGCACCCTCGCAGCGTCTTCTTGCCACGTATCTCCCCCAAAATAAAGCAAATGAAAACAAAACTATATAAAGGAAAACAACAACGGCAACAACAACAAAGAAGGGCGACGTTTCACCTCCAGCCCATGACAATGATGTGTGCGAGTAACGTTAATCACTGAGAAAGCACGCCGACACAATGTTCACTATACCCACGGCCAGGAGGTAGATACCAATGATCCACCCGCCAACGCCGTTGCCGAGAATAACGCCGCCCATGAAGATGTATAGAAAGGCCCGCCCAATTGGTGATACAATAAAGCGCGCGAAGGAGGACAGCAGCGGGTGCTTCATGAGCCCCGCCTCCGCCGCGGGGATCACGATAGAGAAGGCCAGGAGGTAGATCAGGGCAACAAAGAAGCGGATGCTGTCCCATCGGTGCTGGATGAAGAGGTAGAGGGCGTAGGTGCCACAGCCAAAGGCGCCAATAACGTTCAGCACCTTGAGGACGAGGGGGAAGGGCCGGCTGTGCACCAACTCGTTGAAGTTCGGCGTTTGGGCCATCTCCCTCAAGTTTCACCTGCTTTCTTCTGCCGTTGGTGACGTCGGTCTGCCTGCTCGGGCAACAAGAAAAAAACGGCCGGACACGTTGGCACTGTGGAGGGCGGAGGGCGCTGACAAACAACTCTAACGAATCTAACGTGATGCCACGACTGCTTACCCCTGACTTAGAGCTTGGAATGATCTGCAATGTCACGGTGACGTTTCATGGACTGCCGCAATATACGATAGGCAGTTTTACGCAAGTTGTGTGGGTCGCGAGAGAGGGGGGGGGGAAGAAGATGGA
>LJSK01000061.1:30069-40450 GCA_001299535.1 Leptomonas seymouri
GGGGGGTTACTCTACGAACGCGCAGGAGCAGCTGAAAAACGAGTTTTTTTTTGGAAGACAACGGGAGTAGGAAACGCACAAGAGGATGCCATCACGTCGAGGCGAACTGTCCCGGTCATTTGCCCACCCCGTCTCCGTTACACATCGCCAATAGATGCTACGTTGGCTTCTGAATTCATGCCTCCGTCCCGCGATCATGCTGTGGTGTGCTTCGTCTCGTCACGTGTGTTGTTTGCACGGGCAAGTCGGGCCCCTACGCAGCAGGCGCGTAAAACAATTCAGTTAAGCTGAAAGAGAAAATTCAAGCAGCTGGGCCAACGGCGGGCAAATCGTGCTCAAAGAGTTCACCAGACTTGACTTCAACCTAGTTTGCAGGCCTACAATGGCAAGCAACCTCCGCCCCCCCCCCCTCCAATACCCCGGCCTTACGAGTCATCGCCGTGCCGGTGGCGGCGGACCAGCGGACCTGAAAGCCTAACCCACGTCCCGTCCTCCAAATGGGCTCCGTCCAGAGAGCAATGCGCTCCACTTCACAGGCCCCTCCACCGCCTCCTTCAGCGGTGCTGTCCGACGGTCGTGTCGCTGCGCCAGCTCCTGGGCAACCTTATGCCCCATCATGCGCTCCACCGTCGCATCGCGCAAAATGCCGTCGACGATGCGCCGCTGCTGCAGCTTGCTTTTGCGGGCCATGTTGTATTGGTCATTGAGGAAGGCAGCGACACGCGCCTCCCGCTTGCTCAGCCCGCGAAACGACGGGGAGTAGAGGTAGACGGTGATCGCCGTGCCCTCCCAAACAACGTGGGGGTACTTGTCAGTGCCGTAGCAGAAGGCCCAGACACGACCCATGAAGAGGTAGGCATCATTAAAGGTGTCGAACGTGAAGGTGCGCGTGATGGCCTCCTCGCCCAGGCGCAGCGGCGACGGCGCCGGCGGCTCCGCGGCGTCCTCCTTTCCGCCTTCCGCGTCTTTCTCCGCTAAAAGGTCGTCATCGACTCGATCGTTTTCGGCGATGCTCTCGTACACGGCGGTCCAGTGCTTCACCGACTTCAGGAAGTCCTCGACCTCGTCATCACGCATGCGCCGCTCATGTCGGGCGTAGCTGCCGCCGTGCTGCGGGTTTGAGTTGTGAAACACGTTAAAGCCGTAGTCACCCTTATACGCTCGCTGAAGAAATGGTGAGCACGCGAGGGAGGTCGCAAGAGCCGGCGTAGTGCGAGCGGCTGCAGCAGAGGTGCGGCGCACTGCAAACATGGTGGCGCGTGCAGCGGTGATGGACATTCACTGAGCGCATGAAGCGCGCCTTACCAGGACTTCAACGAACGACCTTCGTTACCGCTAGACTGACGCTCGAGTACAACCGTGAGTACGTGAAGTGTGCTTCAGCCATGCGCTTTGTTTGCTCTGTGGTAATCGGGGAGTATCGAAAGGGATATTGAGAAAGAGCCTGATGAGAGAAGGAGGCGTGCGTGTGTGTGTGTGTGTGTGCAGTTGAGGTGCGCTATGTGATCCCGTGCTGAGCGCATGCGCAGTGCTCTGCTGGGGTCTAGCATAGAAGGCCACGTGGACAACAGTCCTTCTATCGTTGTCGAAATCGAAGGCACAAGGCTTTTTTGCGTCACCGCCTCTTCCCCGTTGGCGTTGCTGATATACAGATGCACGCTGTGATGTTCTTTACGTCAACTTGTATGGCGGCGCATCAGTTGAGATGGCCGACATTACCGCAAATGCAGCAACAGACAACAACATGTGCCACACGCCCACACACGGACTTCGCTCGAGTGCGCGGGTAATGGTATAGGCGAATGACGAAAAAACAAAAACAAAAGCAAAACACGCAGACGATATTAGCGAAGAAGCGAAAGGCATCTCATGCTTGATGGACTAACGTATTGTCGAGGGACTCGCCGCCTCACAGGCACATCACACGGAACACTCCCCCAAGATCAGTACATACATCTATATACGTGTGTATCTTGGGGGAGAACGCATGCAGATTCTTCTAGGTGCTTTTCATCGAGCGTGTGCCGCGACGCACAGCACGTACACCGAGAGCTCTGAAAGGAGAACGGCAATATCAGCAAACACCTTTAAACATGAGGAAGCAATGGAAAAAGCAAAATGATCGCAGTTCATGCTGCGGGCCTATTGGCGGTCTTCGGCTGAATCAGCAGGTGCCGCAGCTCCTGGTAGCACCGCGTGGCGTTGATCTTCTCTGTTTTTCGCGTGTTTGCGCCTGCCCCGCTGAACGGCCCAGGCACCATACCCGCAGCTTTCAAAATCGCGAGTCGATCCGCCAAGAGCGCTGCCTCCCAGCGCTGCAGGTGACGGACAAGCTGGTAACGACTGCGATGCTTGTGTGGGATGCCGGTGCCACCAGTGGACGACGAAGGCGCCAAGCCCGCGGAGCCACTGGCTGCGCGCGCCTCACGTGGAGCCTGATAGGCACTCGAAAGGGAGTTCTCCCGTGTGGGGGTGACCGAAGGCGCCGCGGATGCGCCAACGCCTCGTAGTGGTGTCATGCCGCCCGCTGAGGCGGAGGGTGAGGGCCGGTTCAGCACCAGCAACTCCTCTTCAGCGTTGGCGTCATACATCATCTCCAACGCTGCTTCGTCGGCACTGCCCACGTAGTACTGGAATGCCTCATAAGAGCGCTTTGTCATGAGCCCGTTCAGCTTCGCGAGCTGCTTCGCGTAAGTGCTGTCGGAACCGTCCTTGTCCAAGCGCGCCGCGGTATCATGCAGAACGGTGCGGATCACGTCTACCTGCCCCCTCAGCTGCTGGTAGGTGGTCCGCACCTGCTCCGCCATGTCCTGCCAATCCTTAAGGCGCTGCTGAGACTGCCGAAAGCGGCTCATGTGAGTTTGGCTCGTGTTGAGCAGCTGACGACGGCAAGCCTGCATGGCTGCGCCGAGCTCCGACAGCCTGTGACGCAGCCCTTCTAATAGTACTCGACGGGATTCATGGTCTCTTCTCGTGGTGGAAGCAGCCGCTACAGCCGCTGCCGGTGCTGCTGAAGCCTCTTCAGCTTTGCTTGCCGCGCCACCTTCTCCGTTCGTATCCTCTCCTTCATCGTTGCACCTTGAGAGCAGAGCACGCTCAACCGGCGAAGGGGAGTGCGACGTTGGTGATGATACGGACGGGGCCACGGAGTTGGAGCCGCGCGACGGAGGGCGATGGGTGCTGAGCGCAGCCTCCGGAGGGGACTTGTCGTGCTCGGCTGGTGTGAGGGAAGGAGAGGCGGTGGCGGCGTCTGCTGCAACGTTGCCCATTGGGGGGCAATGGAGAGAGGCTTCTCTCTGCTGATCGTCGTCGCCCGCCGCCGTTGCCTCAGCCAGGGGGGTGCCGCTTGTGCTGGTGGCTGCTGCAGCAATGGTAGCGGAGGCCTCCTCTGCCGACTTTGGACCTACCGCAGCCGGAGCAGCCGCTGCGCTCTCCGCTTCCGCCTCCTTCCACACGGAGGCGAAGGCCTGGTGCTCCGCAGCACACGCGGCAGCCTCCGCCTGGAGCAGTGCGGTTTCCTCGCGCTCATGCGCCTCTGCCTCCTCATGCCGGACCACCACCAGTGTCTCGGTGGTCTGCAGTGCTTCGTACTCCTTATCGAGTTGCTCCTTTTCTTTGAGTAGCCACGCGAGACGCTCGTCGAGCTCAGCGCGCTGTCTAGCGGTGTCCTGACTTCTGCTCTGCACCTCTGCGATGTACCTCAGCGAGAGCGCCTTTTTCTTTTCGTAGTCCGCCCGCCGCGCTGAGCGCGCCACAGCAGAGAAGTTGTTGTTCTCCGTCGTGTTCGCCGCGGATGGTGACGGGACGGAGTACCCCGCCGTGGACACGTCATCGTCCGCCTCGCCCATCGATAGGGAGGTGTCTGTGGGGCGCGGCACCGCTGTGGAAGTGGCTTGAGTACCATTCGCATAAGTGGCCGACGTGGACGGCCGTGCAGGTGCTGAAGCAACAACGATAGGCGTGGATTCACTCAGTGGGGCGTAGTCCTGCCGGCGTGCAGCTAGCTGCGCCTGTGTAGGTGGTGCACCGGCGGCGGTTACGGAGGCCGCCTTCGTCTTCTCTGCCTCTAGCGCCGCCAGCTTCGCCGCATGCGTTTTCTCCTCCTCCACGATGCTCGACGCGCCCATCGTGCGTTCGTCCAGTGCTCGCCGCACCTGCGTCACGTTCTCCTGCACCTCGTTGATCTTCCGCTGCAGCGCTTGCTCCTCTACTCTGAGCGCCTCCAGCATGCTCTGCAACGTCAGCACTTCGCGTGTGCCGGAGCGGGAGGGGTAGTCGAAGGTGTTGGCCACAAACTGCTTCGCTTTGGAGACGCGGCGAAGGCGGTCGATGTACGCCGGGTACTGCTCGCGGCGGTGAGACGGGAACTGGAGGTCCTCCTCGCCGCACACATCCATTAGCCACTTGTCGAGTACGATGCTGCTTTCCTCCGAGAATGGAATTGCCGTGCCGGCCATGCCTGAGGACGATGGCGCAGCGCTCGAACGCCCGTCTGCCATGCTGCAGCAGGGTGCCTCTTTTCTTTTGTACGAAGGACAGGGAGGCTCCAGGACGTGGTGCGCGTGTGGGCAACACGGGGGTCGGCGGGCAGAAGCACTGGTACGCGCGCTGCGACTACGCGTCGAGTGGTGGGCGAAGGCGCTGCCTTCAGAAATGCTTGATGATGGAGGAAGGGGATGGGGGAGGGCCGAGAGTAGTCGATCCCGCTCAAGCAAGTGTAACGATAGTAGTAAGCACAGTGGTGATAGTCGCGTGTATCGTCAAATCAATCTAATCGACCTTCCGTCAAAGAACAGTGCGAGATGGAGAGGTAGAAGAAGAAAATGTGTGTGTGGTGAAGTTCGTAGGGGCGCGTGGGCTGGAGGTGCTATCACTTCACTTCGAGTGCTGCTGCCGCTCTCCCATTCTTCCATAGAGCCAGAAGCCTATCGACTCGCTGCTGTGCGTCAGCTCGCTCAGCAAGCTGCGTCCTTTTTCATCCTTCTTATCTGCATCTGCAGAAATGCAGGGACTGTCGCACTGTGCCTTTGCACACACTCCACACATCTGCCTTCATGATACATATATATATATTGCATCGTGAAGTGCGCGCGTGGGTGCGCCTACACCTCTCCCTTCGTCTGTTTTCTTTCAATGAACCATTCCGCACGGGCCTCACGTCTCCATTTTCATTTTTTCTTCGTTGAGGTTCCTCTACTGGGCTGGCAGCGCTGGGGTGTGCGTGCTGCTCCACTGCCTCTGCCGCAGCACACACGCACACACGCACACCCCCTTGGGCTTCTACACACTCCGCCACCTCCATATCCCTCTCCCTAACCATAGAAGCAAAATCATTCAATAAAAGAAAAAGGAAATGCAACAGATATATAGATTTGTGTGTATAGGCATTTATGTATATATGCATGAGAATAAGCGTACAACGAAACGGAACTGCTGTGAATGGAAAGAACAGAAAAAAAAAAGAGCTCTGTGGTGGAAACCCGTTTCGCGAGATGTTAAGAGAGAGGCGGGGCGGGGGGGGGAGTTGGGGGCCCTCCACAGCCCCCCTCATCTCACCCTCTCCCCTTCACCCCCCCTTCCCCTTCCCATCTTAACCGGAGACGGCATAGAGAAGAGAGGTGCACACTTCACACTGCACACGCACATGCAAAGGTACCGCCGCTGCTTGCTCGATGCGGAGAGCTGCTGCGTTCGGGAGAGGGGTACCAACCACATAAAAACGATAAAAATGGGGGGGGGGCAGAAGAGCTGGGCGACACTCGGGGAAGGAAATGGGCGAACAAAGGAAATACAGCGGAGCAAAAAAAAAAAAATCAAACAAGAAAGGTGCGTGAGGCAGAACGCACCAGCCACGAAGCGACACAATAAATCCAAAATAAAAAAAAAGAAAAAAGAAAGAAGAAGGGAAACGCTCGTTTCGTGGCCATCCGTCTCGCATGTGCTCGTTGGGGGTGGGGGTGGGGTGAATGAGGCTAGTCGAGGTGCCCCGGACAGCGCTCGGCAGAGGGGCGTTGTGACGTCCGTACGTACGCGTTTACAGAACAGCCCTCTCTAGCGTAACACGCACAAGCACGCACACACACACACAGAGACAGACAGAGAAAGACCTGTAAACATAAAAATGAAAGCACAGGCTTCAAGATCTACACCGCAACACTGAGCAGTTCAACTTCCCTTTTGATTTTCTGTCATATACACACACTTGTCGTTTTCCCTTTTTATTCTTTTCAGCAAATCACTGTTCTCCGAGGTGGGTACCACTGGCGTGTGGCAGTTGGTGTCTCCGGCCAACCGTTGTGGCCTCTGTGGTGTAGAGGCCTGTAACGCCCAGCCTTGCGATGCGCTCTTTCTAAAGAAAAGAGAAATAATAAATAATGAGGAAAAGCTATATTTGGGCCCCGTGATGAAGGGAAGCGAACGTGAAGAGTTCAAACAACACAAACAAACAGAAAGAAAAATCGAAAGTGCGGTCAGGCGACAACTACTGCAGTCGCCATCACTTCCGCTTTGCTGTTTGTTTGTTTCATCTATCATTTCCCCTCTCCCGGTACGCTTCTGGTGTCGATCGACAACGTCTCTTTAGTCCTAAAGAAAAATAAACTAGTGGAAAACGTAAAAGCAGCACACAAGAGAACCAAGAAGAAGACGACATTTGTTGTTGTTGCTATATTCTTCTTTTGCTTCTGCTTCACTGATCGCTTCTAATTTATATTCCGCTCTCGCATGCGCGCTGCTGATGGCGGAGCTCAAACTTCGTTCAGACGCCTTTGATCTCCAGCCATAGTAGTAAAAGAAAAGAACATAATCAATAACACGAGCGTATGCACGCGTGCACCCGGCTTTACCCGCGCACGCCGAGGTAAATGAGGTTCAGCGTAGTCGCGCACCAGGCGCTGATGATCAGGCCGAGTCCATCGGTGATCACGAAGCCCTCGAAGGACACGCGCTGCTCATCGGTGTCCATCGGCGCACCGATGACGGTAGGCGTGGCCCCATCCTTGCAGAAGGTCTTGTAGCGCACGCTGACAACGATGGCCCAGCAGACGGCCAGCGTGGCCCACGAGACGACGCCGAAACCGATTGCGATCCACTTGTAGCAGCGTTGGTACACGGCACCGATGGAGCAGAGCAGCATGACAAAGAGAAAGGCGTCGCTGAGGATGCTGAAGGCGGCACCGGCGTGCATCTGTTTCTTGAAGCTGCTGCAGTGGTACGAGTTCAGGTCCCAGTACTCGGACAGGCTCGACTCGCGGTTGTAGAACTCGATGTGCCAGAAGGCGATCTTCAGTGTGTAGTTCTCATAGTACTGCTCGAACATCGTTTGGGTGGTGCCGACGGTTGCGATGGTTAGCACGGCACCGGTGGCGAGCGTGCTAACGAAGGCGCCGCGGCTGAACTTATCGCGATGAATTTCGGACAGGACGAAGATGTCGTAGGCCCAGTACACAAGCGCAAGCGTACCGAAGAGCATCAATGCAAAGGAGCAGAAGACGAGCGCGAAACCGGCGTTGAGGCGATTTACTTTGGCCACATAGGGGATTTCGTTGGGGCAGTTGTACTTGTGATACTGGTTGACGAGTAGGGCCCAGTCCGTCAGCAGCACAATGATGTTAATAAAAGATAAGAGGAAGGTGACACCGAGGTGGCCAACGCCATAGACCTGCATGACACCAGCGATAAAGCACGCCAACGAGATGACGCAGCCGCAAATCGCGAAGGCCTCCATCGCCTGGAACATCGCCCGCTTGTGGTCGCACGCGTAGTCCTTCCAGAGAGTACCGCTCTCATCCTTCCAGACGGTCCACTTGCGGCCGTCAGAGGCGCGCAGCCACGGTATCGGGCACGACGCTGCGAGCATAAAGGCGAAGCTGATGAAGGAGAAGACGATGTGAAAGACCATCACGACCACGCCGGAGTTCTCCCTCGGCACGGCGCGCAGGTCCACGCCTGGGCACTCCTCGAGGTCCTTGCGGTCGCAGGCCTCCGAGGAGCACACGCTAGCCTCCTCTTCCGCGAGCGGCTCGTTGCTGCCGGACGCGTGGTCCTCGCGCTGCTCCGAATCCTCCATGCGCTGCTCCTGGTTGGGCATTGTGAGTCACGCTGGACTGTGTAGAAGACACACACAAACGAATTTATAGGTCGGTGCTTTCCTCGCGTCTTTTTTCTGCTCTATATCTTTCGATCTCCGTGTGTGCGTGTGCGTGTGTTTGCAGACTTTAGGGCTGGTTGAAGGCTTTGTGTTCTTATGGAGGGTTGACCGTGTCGGTGATGCGAAGAATGGGGGACGATGGTGGGCGAACATAATAATAAAAAAATTGGGGAGTCAGAGAGAAGCGGAGGAAGGCAAATCTCCTTGATCTCTTCTTTGATGCGGCGTTGTCAGAGGCCGTGTAGGCTGCATCGATGGTGGACCGAACAAGGGTCCAGCTACACGCTGCCGGATCGGGCACCCCCAGACGACCATCGAAAGAAGCGGAGCCGAGCGATTTGGAAGCGAGCGACAATGCATTGGGGTGGTGGGAAGACCACGCAACGCTCTCTCCTCTCCTCTCGTCCCTTCATCACCACCATAAGAAGAAAGAAAGGCAGCCCTTCCGTTCCCTTGCTGAGACAACTTGCGGCGTGCCAGGAGGGGGGGGGGAGTGGGTCGCCCAGCGCGCTCCGTCCACGTTGCGAGGAGCACTTCGTAGGATCAACGAGCATGCCTTCTATTCACTTGTTTGTTGCTGTTTGCTTTCCATAGGAATGTGTACACCGGCTACAGGTGTGCATCGACCGAGGGTGAACGTGTTGAAAGCGTTAAGACAATAATAATAGGAAGTAAGAGCAACGCACACGTCTTAACAAGGAAAGACTTCATGAGTCTTGTCTCTCTCTCTCTCGAGTTTTCTTATTTCCTTTATTGGAAGGCTGCCGTATCGGCGACTTGTGCAAAACGCGTGCGCAGTCCAACATCTACCATTTAAAGACAAAACAAAGCATATGTCATTTTTATTTCCTCTTCCATCTGCGCGTGTAGAACGCACGCGCCCATCAACGTACACCGTTGCCCACCACCAAAGAGACGCAGGAACACCGCGAGCGTATGTTGGACCAACAATGAACACAACAACAAAACCTTAATAAAGAAAAAGGTTGGGGTGGGTGGGGGAGGGGGGAGGAAGCGGAGGCGTATAGTGACGAAAATGAAAAATAAAAATGAAAACACGAAAGCACGGCTGGACAACAACAACAAAAGAAAGAAGAGTCGCCAAAGAAGACGAAAAAGAGAAGTGTGTGTGTGTGTGTGTGTTGGTGGATGGTGGTGGCGCGCACCGGCACGCACCAAATCTTGTTCGTGCTGAGCAGCGGGTCACCGTCGCATTGCCCGGCGGCAGCTAAGAGAGCGGGAGAAACACAACAACAACAACAGAGCGCAGCAGCAACAACAGCTGGCGAGGATGATGTGCTTCGTCCATGACACCGACCTTAAAGAGAGAGAGCAAAGAATATCAACATACATTCACAGGTATATCTTTATATTGATGTATAGGTGTGTGGGTGTCTGTATGCGCACAGAGGAAAAACGAAAATGCAACGAAGAAAGGAAGATAAAGGTGGCGGCCCCGCACCTTCTTCGCTGCCCGCGAGGCCACAGCCACAGGCGGTGCGGGTGGAACCGGTGGGAGGGGTGTAAGGCACTCAAACGTAAGTCTACCGTGTCCTCTCGCGACCCTCATGAATGTTAAGGCTACAACAATCAACAATAATAGAAAGAGGGGGTGGGGGGATGAGGGTGTCTCCATCGCCCCCCAGGGCCTTTGATACGTAATTTATGAGGATGCGTGAGTGCGGGGACTGCGGGTCCAACGTAGCCGCGCCAGCACTACGTGCTGATTCACAAGAGTGAAGGAGACGCATTCGCCACGGAACGGGACTCATTAATGATAATAGTAACAACAATAGAGGCCCATCAGTAAACAGGAGAACAAGGAAAACGAAGAGGGTGCACACCACCATACCGACAAGGAAAGAGTCGCTTCACAACAAAAGCAGCATCTCCGTCATCAGCTCCTTCCAGTGGAAGCCGCAGCTGGCGCTGCTTCCGAGTGCTTCTCAATGCCCTTCACTTCTACTACCCTCCCCCCCTTCACTGTCTCCCAGTCTTTGTATTTGTTTTTTCTTCACCTCAGCTGATCGGCCGCCATACACGACATGACACACGAAGAAGCCGCGCTCGCCCACTGACCCGGCCGTCACCCCTTCTGTGCCCCCTCCCCCTGTCCGCTTCTCCAGCGGCAACAGCGTCCTCCTTCCATCTCCTTTCTTTTTGTTGCCGTGTGATGCATTGCTGTGAAGCTTCACTCAACAGGCACAACCTTCACTGCCCCCCCCCCCCCCC
>LJSK01000061.1:40518-55064 GCA_001299535.1 Leptomonas seymouri
CAACACGCCTCCGCTGACCCCCTGACACAACGATGAAACCCCCGAAAGAGAGAGAGCTGTGAGGAGGTGAGCGGCAGCGAGGGGGGGGGGAGGAGGTGGAGGGGAGACACGCGGGTAGGATGCAAGTCGGAGGCAATGAAATCAAAAGCAAAAAGAAAAGAAAATGCTGCACACTATGGAGGAACAGAGGAAGATGCAATCAAAGCGGCGCCGTCACGTGCAGGTGGCTGTACAGCGGCAAAGTGAGGCCAAACAGCACAGGCAATAAGAAGAAAGAGAACATTCCTGAGAGCGGGCATCTGTCGCCAGCTCTGTGTTGTCGTCGTCACGGTTACGCTACGCTCACTCCTTATTTATTTCTTCTCTCTCGCTCGCTCCACCGCACCGCCATCACGGAGCCACGCTGTGGCTTGCTTCTTCTATTGGAGAAAGTTAAAGCCCGGCAGAGCAGCAACGAAACGAGAAGAGGGGCCCGGCGAGCGAGGAGCAACACCCAACGCGCCACCAGCCTTGCGTGGACACTGGAGCGAGAGAGACGTTAAGGGGTCACCACCCAGAAGTACCCCGAGGTAGCCACATAGCACAAAAAAAGAAACGCAACAACAACAGAAACAAACAAAAAAAGGGGGGCATTGCTCAATAAGAGAGAGGAGGAACGCGGACGTGTGAAGGATACGCCGATGGCACCCAACGAGGTGTGCGCGAAGGGTGGTAAAGGGTCGTAAGTATTCCTGATGTCTAACATATGTTTTTGTTGAGTTCTTGTGTCCTGTCAGCGCGTGCGTGTGTGCTGATATCGCCTCTTCCCCGCCCCCCTCCAGACTTAAGACAGCAGCAACAGCGCAGTTAACCCTCACATATCATCAACAGCAGCAGTGCAGTGCGAAGGACGAGAGCGGCGGCGCCTGCGCCACGCCCGCCCTCCATTGTACGTTCTCAATGTAAAGGAAGTCACAATCATCATGATTAAATAAGCGAATATAACGCAGTCAAGGGAAGCAAAACAAACAAAATTATAGAAGGAAATGAGCACCGCGAGTGCTTCACATCCGCCCCCCACTTGTGTAGTGCTGCAGCTACAACGGGGCATGCGTTATGGCCACTCGCCTCTCTGAGTGTGCAGCACTGCCACCACCAGAGAAGAGTGCCATACCAGCAGTACGGAGGCAGACAACCCACCCCATTCAAGGAAGAAGAAGAACAGCGTGAGGATGATGGCTGCTCTCGTGCTTCTAAAGTCACGCAGTAGCTCTCGTGCGGAGAGGGGGGGGGCGGGGCGGGGGATGGCGCCCAGGCATTCCGAAGTCATTACGAATCGGGCGAATTTGGTGGGCGGGAGGCCCATCCCCCATAAAACAAACAAAAACACAAACGAACTAAGCAGCCTAACACAAAAATGAAAGGTGAGCCGACGAAGGACTCGAGGGCGCGCGCTGCCGCCGCTTCCTTACACACTCCTCTCTCCCTCTCTCGGTTTAGGAGCTGTGGAAGAGAGTCTCCAAGATCACCGCGACGGTGGTCAGTGCCCAGCCGGCAACCAGAAGACCGAATCCCTCCTTTAGGGTGTAGCCGTCAAACCTAATTTGAGCGTTGTCGATACCGCTAGGGATGCCGTTGTAGCCCATGTCCACCCAGGCCGACGCACCCGCTGGCGTGGCCCCCGTGCAGAGGTGGCCGTCGCGCGTCGCCAGCAGCGTGATCCAGGCGACTGGCGCAAAGATGATGCTGATGTAGCCAAAGATCAGCGAGCCCTTGACGAGGCGGGCGTCGTAGCACGCGCCGGTGCCGAGCATCAGAGCGAAAAACATCCAAATCAGGCTCATGATAATAAACGCTGCAACCACCTTCATGCGGCGGGTGATGGTGGTGCACTTGTAGGCGCGACGGCTCAGGAAGGTGCGCAGGTTCGTCGTCTTGTCATGCACCTCCACGTGCCACATAGTGACGGAGGCCTTCACCAGCGGGAAGTCCTTGCTCCACATTCTGTAGGCCATACCGACGCAGTAGAAGAGCATCGCGACGATCAGGCAGGCCACGTATACGAAGCGCATAGGATGAAGCTTCCCACTGTGCACCGAGCGGGTCCAGAAACGCAAGAAGTGGATCCCCAGCAGGGCGAGGGCCGCCAAGTGAAACACCCACGCAATCAGCGTCAGCGCAAAGCCGGCGTCAAGGTGGACACCCATGTTGGCAAACACACCCTTGCCACAGCGGAAGTAGTGGTACAGCGCGACGACCAGCGCCCACGAGGCGAGCGAGAAGACGGCGCAGTAAAAGCTGAGGGCGAAAGAGGCGCCCATGTGGCCTTTGTGCATGTACAGCAGCACGCCGCTGATCCACGCACCGCAGGAGACGACCGT
Source organism: Leptomonas seymouri (assembly GCA_001299535.1). Lineage (NCBI taxonomy): Eukaryota > Euglenozoa > Kinetoplastea > Trypanosomatida > Trypanosomatidae > Leptomonas > Leptomonas seymouri. Next base: position 42,879 of record LJSK01000061.1, read on the forward strand.
GGAGATGACGGAGAGGGCGGCCGCCGCCTGCCAGTACTGCATCTCATTCGAACAGTCGTGGATGTTGTTCACCTTCAGATCTGGGAGGCCGCCGCCCTTCGCACGCCACACACCGTACTGGCGCCCGTGGCCCCTCATCCACGGGATCGGGCAGGAGCTGGTGAGGTGGAAGACGAAGGCCACGAAGCTGAGCACCGTGTAAAGGATCAGGAAAGCCTGCCCTTGCCCATCCGGCGGCTGCAACGTCAGATCCGACACCTCCTCCTCCTCCACGTCGGACAGGATGGAGTCGTCGTCGTCGTCGCTCGTGTACCAGTCTGGTCGCGGCAGCTTCGCATCCAGTTCGACGACGGTGCGGCGCTCCTTCTCCTCCTCCACGAGGGCCTGCAGCGCCAGCAGCGCCTTCTTCTTCTTCGCTCGCTCCTTCCGGCTGAGGGACTTGTCCTTTGCGAGGTCCAGCACTTCCTCGTCAAAGTTTCGATTCATGTCTTCCTCCGCGATTTCATCCACCGGCTCCTTGTCGCGCTGACGCCGCGGCTCGCAGTTGTCCGACCGATCCGCATGCTGATCGTTGGGGCCCTGCGGCTCGTTGGCTGCGCTGGGCACTTGCGGGGGGTTGCCCACTGTTGCTTTGGACATGAAGGGCTGTAAGGCTGTTGTGCGTGATTGTGTGTATATATATATATGACTGTGTAAGTACGAAGTCAGGAGGAGGTGGGGGGGGGTGATTCTACGTGTGCACCTCTGTTGAGAATATGCGTTGCGCAGGTGGTGCGAACAGTACTAGAGAAGGAAGCATAAGCGGGTAGAGGGGAGGGAGGGGGGGGCGAGAGTCGAGAGAAGAAAACGATGAAGAGACTCACTTTCCCGTGTAGCAGCACTCAAGGCGAAACAGAGGCTCGGCCGTTATCAGCTGCTGATGCTGCAATCCGGGCAACACACCGATGCGCACCTCGCTCATACAAAATGAATACCCAAGCGTGACAAACAGAGGGGGGATGCGTAGTACAGCAGGGAGCAAGAACCTGTCGTCTCTTCCACTGCAGTTCCACTCTTCGAGAGGCGCACCCCTCTCATGAGCCCATGATCCCTAGAGGCACGGTGGCATTCTCTTCAAAGTCAACGCTCTCCACTGAAGCGACTTGTTTGGTATTTGCGTTTCCTTTTCTTTATACCAGCGTAGATGCGGGTGTACCGTCACGCATACACGCCTTCCCCGCCTTTCCTCTATCACCCTAGTCAAAACAAATACGAAGGTGTGCACGCAGCACGCCACAACTGCAACACCTACACAGGGGTAAGGACTCGTGCGTCTGGCAGCCAAGCACACTCCAGCCACCACGGCAACAGAATAATAACAAAAGCACGCTCACGTTCCTCTCCATCACTCTCCGGCTCGTGCACGCTGCGAATGAAAACAACTCAGCAGCAACAGCAACAACAACAACGAGAGATATTCCGCCAGCGCGCCCACCGTGCAGGTGTGTCCTGCCAGAGAGTTGCAACGAGAAGCTCACGTACGCCCCTGTGCGTCTCTCTCTCTTTCTGTGTGACTGCGCTCGAAACTCCTACGTATCAATGCGCGGGCGTGAATAGCTAAAACGCGTGGTGCACCACCCATTTAAAGAAGAGCCAGAGTCGGCGTCAGCGCACTGAAGGGGAAAGGAAGAGAAATGCAAATGTATAACGTGTAAGGAAGCCGTAAAGGCTTCAGTAGAACAGGGCACGCAGCCACAGAAGACGTGCCGATCCAAACAGACGTGGTGCAGTGCGCTGATTCAAGAAGTGAACCACAACTCATAGAAACAAGCAAACAAAAAAAAACAAGGAATCGTGACCAAGACAACGGCGGCAAACACCACACATCACACCTGAGAGCACATCAGCAAGCAGTAAAAGCGAAGAGGGCACACATGAAGACGTACGCTGAGCGCGTAAAGGTGCTTTCAGTGGGCAGCGGCAGTGACTGCGTGCACAGAGGACAGGAAACAAATATATAAGAGAAGCAAAAAGGATACTCATTACGGGATACTGCGGGTGCTGCATCTGGTTGCTGCACGCAGGCGCGTGCTTGATGCGCGTATGCGACGAGCTTTTTCTTTGTTACTTCGAACAGCAGTATTGGCAGCGACACATGCTCATCGCTAGCACGCGCAACGCGAGGCTACACTACACTGATACGCGCTATCGAATGCGTTACGTGCAGAGCTTCGCAGCATCGATTAATAAAAACCTAGAAAACAAACAGAGGAAAGCACTTAAGCGAGAACAACACCAAAGCTTCAGAGAGTCTAAAACGATATGCGGTGCCGGACTCTTCTCGCACACTCCCTCCGCACCTCCTCCGTTCTCACTCCCTCAACCTGCCCGCCTCCAACGTGTCGTTGACTGCTTGATTGCCCTGCCTCAACTCTCTCTCCCGCTCCCCTCCCCCCGTTTCTCTCCTTTCAACTCGAAAAAACAAAAGGGTGCGTTCAAACGACGATGAGGCCTTTCAGGAGGAACTTCGACAAACTTCACTCCCTCTCTACATATATAAATAGAGAGAGACCAACCAAAGCACCGTAAGCGATAACAGAGACGTTAAACAACAGTAACCGTTGAACGACGGAGTGCCGGTGGCGTGTCTCGTGAAGCTGCCCTCTCCCTTTGCTTCATTGCCGAGCACTCGTGCTACATCGTTAACCATCTGGCGATGTAAACGAAAGGTGAGAAGCCACCTCGCCTCAGAGCAGCCACGTGGGTTCAAAACAAAGGCGCCGACGCAGGCACCATGGAGGGTGCGTGCAGGTGATCTTTCCATGTTCCTCCGCTTCTCGCTCTCTTCTTCGCGCAAGAAGCGTGGAAACAAGGCATGACTTACCGAAAGGGGGGGGGGGCGGAGAACGGCGCGCTTCTGTCAGCGGCGCCGATGCCGCGTCTCGAGCAGAAATATCGAGCACAACAGAGGTTTAATATGTATATATATATGTGTGTGTGTGCATGCGCCGAATCAGAGGCCATGCAGGCCATAGACGATCGCTGAGCAGCCCTTTTGAAAAGGGGGAGGGGGGCGAAGGCCGGCGACAGGCCGCCCAACAATTTGTTGCTGTCTCTAGTGGAGGTTGGTGTAGTCATCCGAATAGGTGTCGCTGGGTCTGCCCGAGTTTCTCCCTTCGCCCACCGGCGCCTGCACCGCCTTCACGCTGCCGCCCTCCAACGGCTCGCGAACCACGCCAGTGTTGCGACTCTCCAGCGGCTCGTGCGCCACGTCCCTCTTGACGCTCTCCACGGGCTCGCGGTTCGCGTCCTCGTCTTCGTCTTCGTCTTCGTCCTCATCGTCCTCGTTGTCAGAGCGGAAGCGGTACTTCTCAGCCTCCTCTTCGGCCAGTGCCGCCGCGTACGTCGTTTTGAGTGATGGTGACGGCCAGCAGCAGCCGCAAGCGATGAACATCGAAGCGGAGATGAGTGCGAAGGGAATCGTCAGCATCATCGCCGCAATGCAGCCGGTACCGCAGAGCTGGTGGTTGTAGCCTTTGCCCATCTGGCCGTACCAGCTGGACGCCGCACTCTGCGAGGAGATGGATTTGCAGGTCCAGCTGCTACATGTTGTGCCGATCGCGGGGAAGACCGTTTCGCGGAAGTGGTTGCACGCGTAGCAACCAAGCGGGGAGAGGTGATAGGGATAGCCAGGGGTATTCATGAACACCTCAACTTGTGAGACGACGGTGGCGAGCGCCTCCACCGTCGACCCTTGGAGTGCGCGCATCACGCAGGAATAGTACGCGTTGTATGCATCGAAGAGCTGCGTGCATGGGACGGAGGCTTCAGAGGCGGCGTCGCCGCCGCAGTAACCTCCGGTGAAGACCGAAGGCTCGGTGCCGAGCGTCGCGACGCAGCGGGTCCGCACGCAAGCCTCAACGGCCGGGCTGGAGTAGTCGAGGGAGGTAAGGGGGTTCTCCGTCGAGGCTGTGCACGTCTGCCCGTCCGTGTCGGCGAGGGCGAAGGGGGCGGCGAGGACGAGAGCTGCGGCGATGACCGCCGCCCATGAGGCTACCAAGAGGGTCTTCATTTTTCAACCTCCTCCTTGCGCAACGGCAGCTGAATCTACAACGATGGCAGTCGAATCACAAGACTGCTACAATGAGGAAAACAAAAACACACAGCGAGATCAAGAAGAAAGCACGGAGAAACCAATAAAGAAAAGGGTATAGCGAATTGACAAGACAGAGAAGAAGGATCTCCCCACGAGCCTCAGCAATGCAGAGGACAAGGAGTAGTATCGTGTGTGTGTGTGTGTGGTGGACGCGGATGAAATGAGAGGGCAGCAAAGTAAAGGGATGCGGAGCCTCTAAGCACTACGGGTGGAGAAGCATAGTGGAGGGTAAGAGAGAGAAGAAGGGAGGGAGGGAGGGAGAGCGGATATACGTGTACGCCTCAGTCCACGCTAGGAACCAGAGCTTCAGCGTTCCTTCCATTTAGAGAAAGTAAAACCCTAGTGGAAGACAAGGGCCGTTGACGTCGCTACACAAGTACCGCCCGGGCTCGCGTCTACAGTGCTTGCGCCGCAGTCGGTGTGCCGGCCGCCTTCCTTCTCCGCCGCCTCTGCATGCTACACACGGCAGTAGATCTCATTTCCTATTCTGTTCTGCACTCCTATACAGCACACGCGAATTTCTGCTGTCAAGGCGCCACGGGTACGCCCGCAGAAACCTCCGACACGAACGCGGCCCACGCCGCCTCGTCAACGTGACCCACCACGTCCTCCACCGAAGTGCTCCACGACGCCGCTGTGGTCGGCTCCATGCCAGCTTCATTCACCTTTGCGAGTGCTTCTCGAGAGTTCGCACCTCGACGCGCACTCCAGCGCTGCAGCTGATCCTGCCAATGGCGCAGCTGCCCTTGCTGGCTGGACACATCCCCAGCAATGCCGTACAGAGCCGCTGCGCGAATGTGTAACTTAGCGAGCAGACGAAGGCCCCAAAGCAGCTCGGCGACGGCCCTCTCCGCTACAACCTCCGCTGCGGATGGCTCCGCCTTGGCCAGCAGCGGCGGCACCGGGTAGGGGCAGTGCCACTTTAGCAGCCCACGCAGCAGCGCTTGCGCCTTGACGCAGCTTGCCGCGTGAGCTCGCAGAGACGATGTGGACAACGGCTGAGCGGGCGATGCCATGGAAGACAGCGAGGAGACGCTCAAGTGCAGTCGCTGGCCCGTCAGCATCACCTGTGCGGCGTTCGCCACCGCCACGATGAGCTGTCGGCGAAGGGTGTAGAGGACCCATTGGAGGGGGGTTGGCTGCAGGGTAGCACCCTTCAACGCTGTGCTGCCCATGAACCCAGCGTGCGGCTGGTCTTCCAGAGTGCCCAAATGCGTTCGCCAGTGCAGTGCTGCGCGAGCTGGAGCCAGCGCCGCATCGCCCTCTTCGAGTACCTTCGCCACCGTCGTGGCGGAGCTCTGCGCGCTGCCCACCGGCGTGTCCCACCGCTGCACCAAAACAACCGCGTTGAAGTACGCACCGCCGCTGCTGCGCAGGCGTAGCGGAGCCAACGCCGTCTCGACCCCCACCGCCCCCGAGTCCGCGCACCCCCAAGCCTGCTGGGCAGTCGCAGCCACCTGCACGCGTGCGCGTTCTTCGGCCACGTGCAGTGGGGTCAGTGATGCCCCACCGTGCGCCGCGATGCTGTGCGTGTGAAGGAACAACACGCCTTGCTGGGCAGCAACAGCGCTGTCGTTGTACGAGCTGAGAGCACGCTGCCACAGCTCTGCCAGCAGACCGCTGTCTGCCCTACCTTGTTGGACCTGTCCTGCTAGCCTCAGCACTTCCTTGAAGGCTTCCGCGCCGTCCTCTGCGTGCTCCTGTGCGGGGCGGACGTGCGCGCGGTACAGCAAACAGCCAAGGTCGATGGCCTGCTGCACATCCAGAGGGTGTGTGGGGACCGGTGCGCACTTGATCAGCCTCACCATAATGGCGTCGCAATTGGTCAGCTCGTTGTCGTCAGCGCTGCACCGGCTTTCGACTTCCTTCGGCGAACTTTGCAACGTGCCATCAAAGGGTTCCAGTGAACCAGAGCAGGAACACGCATGCTGATCGCGCAGCAGGCGTGCCCTCACACCGACTTCAAGCGACGTGCGCAGTGCCGTTCTGCACTCGCACACCATCAAGGCTGCAACATCCATAGGGCCGTAGCGCGACAGGGATGATGCGACGCATGTGAGAAGCTCAGGTGACCACGTGACGTGCCACGTGCCACCCTCTCTCTTTCGGTCACACACATCAGCCTTCGGCACCGCGCCTGCTGAAGGCGACGGCGAACACTTGGAGAAGCGACAGCATCTCTTTAACGTGTTGCTCCACTGCAACGGTCTTGACGCGGCGGTGTCATCCTTGTCGTCCATTAACTCGCCGTTGCATAAAAGGTGAGAGAGATGCGTGCGAAGGGCGTGCGTAGCGGCACCCGCTACCATCGCCTTCGCCTCCACCGAAAGACTGCTGTGCGCGCCGATGGCGATTATCTGCAGAAAGCTGCTGCCCTGTTCCACACTGCGGGCGCCGTATATCTGAAGCAGCACGGGAAGTGGCAGCGTGGGGGGAGGCGCCGTCTGGATCGGTTGTGCCCGCCCACCCAGTATGGGCATGTACGGCGCGTGCGGCCAGTCCCGCCATTCCTCCGTCACCACGGGACTGGAGGCACACATATACACATCCGTGAGCAGCTCTACGGGAGGTGCCTGTGAGCGTCCCTTGTGCGATGGAGGAGCGCTGTGGATGGAGGCTGCGGAGGGGCCAAGGGTGAGGGAGGCGCACAGCATGGATTTTGCATAGTTCTTGTAGGTGGTTGAGTACGTCAAGGAACTTTATCAAGGCGGAATGAGAGTGTTTGTGTCCGAAGAAGAGAGAGCAGAGAGAGAGAGTTGGGGGTGCTGACGTGATTCGCTGCTGCTCACGCCCAGGCACCCTCCTCAGCGCTTTTATGGGCGGGGGTGGAGGCTACGCCTTATCAATTCGTCTCGCCCCCTTCACCAGCTACATTGCCTCTGCGTGTGTCTGTGTTTGTGTGTAGGCCCCCACTGTCTTGCGTTGTCTCTGCCACATCGGCTGAGCTAACCGACTTGGACAACAAGAAGCGCTGGAGGCGGCAGCAGCGATTGCACCGCTGGAAAAACCAGCGAGGGGACGTGCCTGCGTTTCAAAACTGTGCCCGCCACCCCCCTCTGCCCCCCTCAAAGAAGAGGCGGGCAGAGGAGCGCAGACACCCATCAACGCTTGCCTGCCCTTCACGCGTGCTTCCGTTTTCAGGGCTCCAAGTCTCTCTTTGCGTTTTCTTTGTTGGTGGTGGCTTTGCTTAACGTAAAGAAGATATGACATGTTAAGTATTATTCGCGTGCAATTCGACGCCCTCCCGCCCTGCTCTCTCTCTCTCTTTATTTGGTGACCCTGACGGCGTCTCCCGAGCCCCGCTTCGATGCCCTGCCGGCGTGTCGCTGATAGAGACAGGCCGCAGAAGAAGGTATACTATCCTGGCGGCCGGCCCCCGTTACCACCGCACCAAACATGAGGAAAGAGCAGAACCACAATCAAACAACAACAACAACGACAACAACAACAGGAATGAATGGCAAGCGCACGCACGCACACACGCGGCGAGGGCACTTCACCGCTTTTGCTTTGGCTTAAGCTTACGTGATCGTATTTTCTTAGGTTAGTCTGACGTGGAGACTTTACAAAAATAATCAGAAAGAGAAAACAGCGGGTGCCCACGGAGAGAGAAACGAATCGGGCACCAACAGCCGTCGGCTTGCGCTGGTCTACGCCACACGTGCACCAGCAACTGGCACACGGAGGCACTACCGCAGTACCGCCCTCGCTTCTCATATTGTTCCTTTGATTCCTTCTCTCTCTATTGCGTTTAATCCGAGTCGGAGGCGGCCACCTCCTTGCGGCTCTTCTTCGCCTTCGGGACCTCCGCGTCGACCTCTGCGCCGCGCTTGCGGTCGCGCTTCTTCAGAATGCGCTGGTACTGCTCGAGGGCCTCGGCCATCGCCGCCTTGTTGCTTGGAGGCTTGTTGCCCGTATCGAAGAAATTCAGTCGTGCCTCGACCTGCTCGCGCAGCTTCTCGCCAAAGACGGTCGGCGGCGCGTCCATGAAGCAGTCGATGCGGCAGGCCAGGGCGGCCTTGTTGGCGAGGTAGCGCGAGACTTTACCACGGTGCTCCTTCGCCGCACGCTGGATGAAGGTGGAGTGGAAGATGAGGCCGTACTTGGGCGTGTTGCCCTTCTTCTTCTTGAGGGCACGGAAGAGCGCCTTCTCCGCTCCGAGAATTTGGATGGTGCTTGCGGGGGCCTTGGCAAGGTTCGTCAGCGAGCCCGCCTTGGAGATGAGCTTCGCGCCGATGGTCTGACCCATGAGCTGGGTCAGGTTCGGGGCCACGAGCATCATCTTATCGACGAGGTACTGCGCCAGCAGAACGCGGTACTCGCCCAGCGAGGCCACACGCTTGGCAAAGGTGCGGATGCAGTCCCAATCCACCTCGGCCATGTCCCCGCCCATCGACGTGACGGCCTTCTCAAAGACACGCGCTGCCACGGCCTCGTCGCCCTCGAGAATGTCGCTCAGCTTAGACTTGATCTCCTCCTCATCCGCTCCCTCCAGAGAGCTGCGGTTGCCAATCAGCAGCGCCACGTTCGCGTACTTGAGCGGCTCCGGTACCTCCTTCGCCAGCTCCGGGAAGTGCCACCCGTACCACTCCTTCACACGCATGCCGAGTAGGTTCACACCCTTGTCCATGTGCTCCATCAGGGCGGAGGCCTGGATGATCATGTTGTCGCTGCGGTGCACGTTGAACTTCACCTTGTTGCGCGAGAAGGCGTGGCCCAGACCACACTGCGCACGGGGGATATCGCCTTCGTTGTGCTCGGGCAGCAGCTTCTCGGCGTGCAGGCGGATGCAGCGGCTGATCTCCGCCACGTTCTCATTGCACACCACAGGGATGTTTAGCTCATCGTGGATGGCGCTGCCCAGCTTCGGGTCCTGCACGCCCAGCTCCCAGTTTGCTTCGTCCTTGCCGAGCTTCTTCGCAAAGGCGGCGGTGAGGAAGTTATTCAAGAAGGCCGAGATGACGTTCTCAGAGATGCACACGGCGTCCTCCAGCGCGTTCTCGGGCGACTCGAAGGGCGCGAAGGACACGAGCTTCACCCAAGGTGAGAAGGTGCTGTAGTCCTGCAGCTCCTTCTGCAGGGCGACGTCGCCGGCGCCGACTTCCTCGGTGGTGCGCACCTTGAAGATGGCATAGCCGGTGGGGGCCTCGTAGAGGGTGTACAGCGTCTTGGACATGCTGGTGAAAGGAGGCTACCCTTTTCTTTTTGTCTGACAAAAATGTCCTAAAGAAAACAACAACGACGACAATTGCAAGTTTGTTTAACAGCTGGTGCCGGCCAGCAGTGCCAGAGAATCAAAGACCACGTCCGGGGAACTGGGATGGTGAGACTGGGGTGGGTGCGTGCGCCGCTGATTTAACTTCCGCAAGACAGTCAGCAGATCGTTTTTATTTATTTATTCTTTTGAGGGTAATGAAGGATACGTGTTCGCACGTTTGTGCAGTAAGGTGGGTGTGTTTGTGGGGGAGGGGGTTCGTTAGGCATAGAAAGCATCAACGACATTCGGAGAAGATGCGGGGAAAGCAACCAGAACGTGCGCTTAGAAGGTCTTCTGACAGTGTGCACAAGTCGCTTCAGCAGCACTGCTGGCATTGTGGTCATCCCGGCAACGCGTCAAAAACAATCAACAACAACACGTCCGTCACCTGAGCGGCGGAAGCGACGCACGCGCACGCACGTAAGACTTTAAATGGTGAAGGCCAGCCCGATCTGTCGCCGCTTTTGTCTTCTCGATGCAGACGCGTGCATTCATCTTTATATATTATTATTTTCTTTTTGGCTGATGATTCGAATGCGTACTTTTCTATCTGATGGTCCGCAGAGCGGGGTACCTCAAGGGCATCGCAACGTCCTCGCATTCATGGTGTGTAAGCAAGATTTAAATGTAGACGGAGAGCTGGAACACGTACGAAGCCTGCATGTATATATGTGTATCTACTTCTTCTTACTTATGCGCAATGCAAGCCCGTCGCGCGTTGCTCCAAACGTCAACATGATTCGATACCGCATGAGCGAGGAAGCAACCATAACATAAGAAACAACAGCAACAGGAACTGCCCCTGGAGGAGGAGAGGCAGTTGATGGGGTGCATAAGCAAGAAGGAGGGTACCGGTGCAGCACCACCACCAACAGTGATCAATAATAACAAAAGAAACAACAATAAAGCTAATAATAATATACGGCACGAAGAGAAGATACAAACAGCGCAGGCAGAGCAGTGAGACACACGCAAACCGCCACCGCCACGCAGAGCACTTACCATTCGAGTCTAACACTCCACTACATCTCGTCAAGGCGTCTAGGAAGCCTGGGAAAAGAACAACAGCACCGTACTAACAAAGGAAACGGCGAGAGAGAGAGGCCAGAGGAACGAAACCACCCACCGTGGGAGACTAACAAGTGCAGCTCTGCACGACCACCAAAGGAGGGGGTGAAGAAAAGAAAACAATTTTACTTCTTGATAAGATCAGCGTTTACATCTCGTAACATCACACAGGAGGGGGGGGGGAGGGGGCGGACACACAGAGGCAGTCATTTGCCGCTCCAATACGTGCGTGCTTGTTCATGCAGCTCGTGATTACTTTTCGATTCCGTGCTTTTACCCTTTACCTTCTCCCTCTCTCCCTCATGGCTCGACCAAGCCAGCTGCACACCCGCCGGGCACAACGCGGAGCTGAACGCCAGTTGGCAGGGAAACGCAACGCAGTTGGGATGATGCCGTTTCAATGCTTTTCAAAACGCATGTACTCCTTCTGTCGATCAATCAACGCTGTACGCGCCTGCGTGCATCACGAGCGACCCACTTCCCCGGCTGCTACCCGTGTTGCTACTTCTTTTCTTTCTCCTCCTTCTCTTCCTTCGACTTCACCTTCTCCAGCGCTGCGGCCCTGGCAGTGCTGTAGTCCGTCGGATCGTCCACCGTGTAGATGTAGGCCTCCAACGCCTTGATCCACGCATTGCGCTCCTCTACGCTGCCGCATTGAAAGATTAAGCGCAGCTCCTTCTGGCTCTCCATTGACTCGAAGAAGATGATGCCAATGTCGTTGTCTGAAGCATTCGACGAGGAGGTTTTGTAGTTCGACATGTTCGGCCGTGTCAGCAGGCGGCTGCGGTTGTTGAGCGGCACAAACCCCTTCGAGCGCTTTGTCTCGTTCGCGTCGCGATCGGGGTTCGCGTAGGGATCGTAGCAGGCACCTTCGTCAGTCTTCGCGTCCTTCCCTTTGCCGCTACCGCCTGCCGTCGCGGTGGCCTTATCGACGTAGTACCGAATGCCGCCGTTGGCCGGAGACAAGACGAAGTAGCGCGACTTCCAGTTATAGCGTGTCAGCGTCGACCGCGCAATGGCGAACTTCTGCACGTTGCCCTCCATCGTCGGCCGCACGTAGGGCCTGCCCGCCTCGGCGCTGGCGTGGCAGTCGGGGTGGTAGAGGCAGCCGGTGTTCGGGTCCTTCACAAATGTGTCGACTTCGTCATCTCGAAAGCGAATGTTGCAGTAGCGGCAGCGGGGCTGGTGAAGAAACTTGTACTCGGCAATGCACTGCGGGTGCAGAGGACCGTCCCTGGTCAGCGCACCCTTCGTGCTGCCCATCGGCTGTCCGCACTGGCAGCAGGTGCCGCTGTCGGCCGGATGCGTCGGGGAGGGCAACTCTGCTTTGACGGCGCTCGAAACCGCAGCAGGCGGCTGCGCCGACGGCGACGTCTCGTCCTCATGCAGCTGCATGACGGAGATATCTGGCGGCTGGGCGGTGGAAGAGGCAGCAGGGACCTGGTGGCGCAGCGACGCGATGTCCTCCCCCACCACGTCGGACAGAGAGGAGGCACCGCTCTGCTCCATGGAGTCGCGGTCGTTGGGGGCGTCCTTTGGCGCCGCAGGGGCCGTAGAGACTGGCATTAGTGTTTTTGGAAAGGAAATTGAAAACGTATAAAGAAAAATGTTATGGAGTACGCAACGATGTTTTGTATGGATGGCTGATGCAGCACGACAGCGTAGATGAGCCGACGTACAATGGCTGAGTTGCTGGCGTACGTGATGGTGAGAGAGTCAGCGGGGG